>WNWU01000020.1:8811746-8832878 GCA_012654045.1 Ptyas mucosa
CACACACACACACACACACACACACACACACACACACACACACACACCCAGGCATAGCAGCGTCAAGCGAGCTTTTCCGACGCGGGTCTCGCTCTCCGCGAAAGGTTGCCCGAGCCGCGCTTCTTCGGTTCGGGACCACGCACCTGTTCCAGCGGGCTATTTTCCGCCGGTAGTAGCGCAGCGTCTCCTGCCCGTTGAGCAGCTTTTCCGCCGGCCTCTCGGGGGCGCTGTAGAGCGGGTGCGCGAAGAGCCTCCTCAGCTTGGAGTGGTTGGCCTGGCTGCTCCGGTTAGCGGACGAGCCGGCCGGCGGCCGAGTCCGGAGCTTTGGACTGGCTGCGGCGGTGGCAGCGGCAGCGGCTTCGGCGGGGCAGGAGCAGCGTGGCTCCACCGTCTCGGCCGGACCGAGGCGGCGCCGCATTTGAGGCCAGAGGTGGAAGTAGAAATCGGCGCTGAGCAGCGCCCCGAGAAGCAGCAGGATGAGCAGCCGGTCGCGGCGGGTCCCCAGCATGATCAGCCCGGCGTTGGGCGACAGGCAGGCCGGGCGAAAGCAGCGCACGGGCGATCCCGGGCAGAGCGCGGGCGTTGTGTGGGAAGGAGAAACGAGCCTCGCACCGTTGGCCGGGAGCCCGGGCGAGTCCGGAGAGGGCCTCTGCCCCGCTGCCGCCGCAGGAGCAGGTGAGAGGCCGAGGAGAGGCAGACAGCGCCCCGCTTCTGGCGAAGAGGCGACCGGCTACTACACCTTTGCCCGATCGCCTCTCCCGAGCTGCCCTCCCCAGGCAGGCAGACCGTGCCGCCTCTGGAAGGATGGATCTGCTCGGGGTGGGGAAGAGAGAGAGAGAGGGAGGGAGGGAGGGGAGCCGGCACGACCAGCCTCACCTACTACCCTCCTCCTCCTCCTCCTCCTCCCAGTTCAGCTCAGCAAAACCGCGGCGGCGGCAGAGCAGCCGCGCCTTCAGATCGGGGCCTCTTTGCTCCCCGGCTGTTCTCTTTTCCCTACCTCGCCGGTCTTGCCGAAACGTCCCGGGGCTGAGGCGGAGGCAGCTGGTGGGCAGCCAGAGCCGAAAGCGCCCGGCGGCCGTCGAAAGCAGGGAGCAAGACAGCCCGAAAGAGAGCCAGCGCCAAGTTTAGGAACTCCGGGGCGGTAATTGCAGTGACTGGGCGAAGGCGACTCTCTCTCCAGGGCCGCGCTAAGAAAGCCCCGTTAGAGAGGGAGCTGGAAACGATCGCTTTGCTTTGACCCTCCCTTTGCTCTCGGGAAGGCGAGATTTTAGGCGTGGAGAAGACGCGCTCCGGCGGCTCTCGTGAAGAGACCTGCTCCAAACGCGTGTCAACTTCAGTCTGACTTTGGAACTCGTTGGGCGTTTGTTTGCATCACGTGGTTAGCCAGGTTAAATAAAAGACCTAAAAGCCTTTTTTCCCCTCCCCAACCCGGATTAAATAGCGGTTTAGTGTATTGTGTGAATGGGATCGGTTTACGTTTCAGCGTATTGGGAGGATTCAGATCCCAAGCTAAGCAGTGCAGGCGAGAGAAGCCTGTCAGTTCGGGCGACTCTGCGTTGTGGCTGATGGCTTGAAGGGCAAATTTGGGATGGCTGGACAGCTGGCAGCTACTCACAGAAGGAGGGATACCAAACCAAACCAAACTGTTTTCTTTTGCGCTTACAGGTCGTCGTCCCCACCTTTTACACTGGAACGATTCTTTAGCAGTCAGGAAGCTACCTACTTCCAAATGCTGTTGCTTTGGAAGATTGGGAAGAGATTGGAAGTTGGTGCTAAAGCCCTTCCTTTTTTCTTTTCTTTTTTTTTAAATGAGGATCATCCTGGATTCGTCCTTGGCATCTCCAATTCCTGTATATATTCTTTTCAAATGCTGGGCTTCAGTTTTCTGGAAAGGTTGCCTTATAGAGAGAGGCATGGCCAGCTGAGCAGAATTGTCTTTTCTTAACAGCAGCTTTTCGGTTGTACCTCCCATTACATCTGGTCAGTTTAATGCCGTTAGTGAGGATGATGGAATGTACAGTTGTTGAACAAATAGTCCGGCCTGCCATGAGATCAGTTTTCACATTCTTCCTTCCACTTTTGATTTCTTCTCACTTCTTCTTCCTCTTCTGCTCTTCCTCATCTTTCTTTGAAAGACCGTTACATTGCTTCCTCTTTTTTATTCCAATCTTCTCAAATAAGATAAACCAGCTGGATCTCTATGGCGAGGGTGGATGTGCGCACTCACTAAATATGGGATGTAACTACTGTGGGCAAAATCTTGTGCTCATCCTCTTCTTCTCTAACCCAGGATTAAATAGTAGTAACACAGAGCTGAGATATTAGTGCTAAGACTGCTATGTATGTGTGTATACATACATACATACATACATACATACATCTATATATATATCAGGGGTGCTATTCAGAAGGTTCCGACAGGTTCTGGAGAACTGCTAGCGGAAATTTTGAGTAGTTCGGGGAACCAGCAAATACCACCTCTGGTTGGCCCTAGAGTGGGGTGGGAATGGAGATTTTGCAATATCCTTCCCCCAGGAGTGGGGAGGGAATGGGGATTTTGCAGTATCCTTCTCCTGGAGTGGGATGGGAATGGAGATTTTGCAGTATCCTTCCCCTGCCAAGCCCACCAAGCCACACCACACCACGCCCACCAAGCCACACCCACAGAACCAGTAGTAAAAAAATTCGAATTTCAACACACACACACACACTAACACTCTCACACACACACACCAATTTGCTCAATCAACGAACTTCTAGCCTGCCACAGTCACAGTAATTCTTGGTGACTTACAATATATATAAAACAAGATTTTTACCATCCATGGTCAGACTAAAAACAATCCTAAGAACAATAACTAGGGCAGGAAGGCCTGGAGGAAAGTTGTCTATGGGGTCATGATGGGTTGGACCCGACTTTGCAACTAACAACAACAAATAACAATAACTATGTAAAGCCCTAACACAACAACCATTAAAAAAAAAGAATATAAGGATAAAGGAAGAAAAACAAAGTGCATATGTATGACAAAATTATTGGGGATATTTCAGGATCTGAAGATAGGCAAACAACTGAGGGTTTGTATTTACACTACAAGCAGAAATATGTTTGATGGTGTTAAAATACCAAACTTTTATGAAAGAGCTGAAGTCAATTCCATTTTTTTTGTTGTTACCTCCATCCCAATGCGAAGAAAGAGGTTAAAGATGTCTTGGAAAGAGTCCGTTTCAAAAGATTTCTTGGCTAGATAAAATGACTTTGATCTATGGGTCTATCCTGCCAAGATGTATGTTCTTCTTTGCTGATTTGAAAGATTGCACGTAAAATTTTTAGACTGGATGCCTATGATAATCATTTTCTTCTGGGCAAGGAATCACCAGAGAATTATGGGCCTTTATAAAACATAGGATTAAATCAGGGCTGGGGTTAAGAATTATTTCCATCACAAGTGTTACCATTCTTAGCAACTGCATTTGTCAACTGTGGTCTTAAAAGAATTCGCCCATAGGCACAATTTCAATTAAGTGCTTTAAAAGCTCACTTAAGACACAACATGGACTACGCTATATGTGGATCAAATAATCTTAAATCTGTTTTGTTTTTTAGGAAAAGGAAGTCAGACTCTTTTTATATTCCCAGTAAACTCTTCATTTTTTTCTTACTTCAAGTAAGTTTCTCTATCCCTCAATGAGCTTCATACAAACAAAATTATGGGGTTCTTTTCTCAGTTGTCATAAATGAATATCAAGGATTTCTTTAAGAAATGATGAGTTGGCTATTGTAAATTATACTATTATGATGGTGGAAACCATTATCAATTTTGGCCTTCCAGAATGGTATCAAAAACTGGTTTTGCCATTTGGCTTGGGGACCCAAGGGGGGCGCTCACCCCTGGAGGCGGTTAATGGGATTAGAAGGTTTCATCCCCATGCCATCTCTCTCCTTGATGCTAGTTTTATATATAGCTTTTAAAGATTTTAGTTGTTTTTTTATTTATCTCTTTATGTTTGTAAGCCTCTCAGAGTGGCCTTGTAGATAAAAGGGGCAGCATATAAAATAAATAAATAATCACAATTTCTTTCCCTAAGGCTTTCTTTCTGTATTAAAGATCCTTTAATTCTCAACATATCTGGAAGTCAACACCTTAGAGCAGAGGTGTCAAACTCATGTCATCATGGCAGCGTCACATGACGCCTTTTTCCCCTTCGCTAAACAAGGTGTGGGTGTGGCCAGTGCATGACGCATCTGGCCTGCGGGCCAGGAATTTGACAGCCCTGCAGTAGAGAAACCTACTTTAAGCAAATTGGTTGTGAAATGCAATATCCCTCAAAAGTCACAAATTGAGCTTTAAAAAGAGCACGTCATGTTTTTTACAATATTATAATGGAATTATACAGTGATGTGCAATGGTTAAATTTAAACTGATGCAGGCAGTTTTATAGCTGTTTTATGAACAGTAACTCAGACTTTCTTGTAGCTTAACTGCTTTTGCTAGTAGTTAATTTCCATAACAATATGAATTGCATTCATCCATTAATTAAAAAAATCATATTTTTATTTGATGGAGTGCTATTTAAATAAGAATATAAGGAAGCAGGGGTATGGCATTTTTAAGGAGACCGACTGCCCTCTGAATATTTTCAGAGTTCAGCTTTAGATCATGAAGGGGACAGCTGCATCAGAACAACCGCATAGGGGCAGGTTGTGTACTGCAAGCTTATTTTGACCACTGTACTTACAGCAGAGTGAGCAATCTGTTCTCCACCAGGTATGGTCAGATGACTACTCCTATTGTTGGCTAGGCTCTCTAGAGATTATTGGTAAATACTGGCGGACTTCAATGACGACGGGAAACTGAAGTAATTTCGGAGGTAAATAGCTTTAATAACGTAATTATACGAGCCTATAACTGGCCCTGAAGTAACTCTCGAACAGTAAGAATACGAACGTGCAGGACTTGCTCTGACAGCTTTTATATATCGGCTGTCAGATCCGCTTAACCAATCATAACACTTAACGCTTATTACCCTTCCAACAGGGGGCGTCTGCATGGAACATACTCAGTACACAACAATTATGGTTATGGGCTCCTGACAGTGGTGGGTTGCCCTCGGTTCAGACCGGTTCGCAAGAACTGGTAGTAAAACTGGCGGGAGGCTCCGCCCACTGACCCGGACGTCATCATAGGTGATCTGCACATGTGCAGAAGCTTCTGCGCATATGCACGTGGGCGCGATGCAAACCGGTAGTAAAGGTAAGTAGAACCCACCCCTGGCTCCCGACCACATCTATAGGACAGTGCGTCGTATGATCCTGATCTACAGATCTTTACTGTATATTAACCCAGAATGAGTCTCTTTGCATTCATTTGCAATTTATAAAGCAACAAAATACATCTGAAGCTGGGACTGAATGCTCTCCGAGGGCTCATGACTTCCACCTGGTATCTTCTTTAGCTTTTATTTATGTTTGCTTGTTTTTTTTCCTACTACACTCTCTAAATTTATCTCCAGCTTTGTTTCTATAACGACTCTCTAGTTTTGTTTGTTCGTCTTCCGATGAACTTATGTGTTCAGTTTCAGGATGGAGGCAGGTACAAGTACAACTGGATGTTATTTTAAAAAAAGATATGATCATGACTGCTTGGGCCTTAAGCTTTCAGACAATCCTGAATGCAACCGAAACATCAGAGTACAAGCTTAATGAGCCTGTCTGCGTTTCCTTTTAGATGCCATTTTTAGGACTCTAATCCTGCAGAATTGATACCTTTGGTACTTTGTTCTGTCTCTTTTCCACTCTCAGATCTGAAGATTTCAAAAACGTGTATATATTTTTAAACCTTTCAAATTGAAGAAGCACTACTTTCAGTCATACTTTAACACAGTTCTTTTGGCTAACATGGTTTCTTTGCTTTTCCAAAATTTAACATCCTTACTTAGGTGTAAGCTCTATGGAAAATATTGATGTTTACTTATAAATAAACATCAGCTGGGTCAGGCTGCCCATTTAGAATAATCTGTTTAAGGTTTTTGTACTAATTACAGAGCTTTCCAAAAGCATTTTGATAATGAATGATCTATTTTAAACAGAAGAAGTTGCACAAACTGTTTAATAAAGTCAATGTTTAAAGTCCCCATGTAAACTGTTTGGTTTGACCTACTTAGGCCAACATCTAGTTACATATTAACATTTCTTTTAGGTACCAAAGACTTACTACTTATACTCAAAGTAGTTATAAAAATTACTTGAATTATTTTAGTAGAATATTAGTTAATTAAAGTACTTTTTTATTTCTAGCTATTGGTAATCCCGAAGGTGCTTTTTCAAGAGGCAACTGGATTTTCTGGGGGGTTTTTTCTTTGAAGACATTTCTCTTCTCATCCAAGAAGCTTCATAGACCTTTAGCTGTAAATTACTCTGTCTAAGATGTTAGTATTAACTAACATAATTAAGCAAAGGAACTAAGACAGGTGTAGTTTAATTCAACAGCAACATAAGAGGAAGTTTTAAAATTAAGGTTCTTTTTCCCATTGTGGTTACATGAATGAAACATTACTATATATCTTGTATCAGTACAGTATAGTACATACTTTACTGTACAGCCTGGTGTACGATATAAAGGCTTAAATGACGAAAAATAAAACTGGTTAGCCAAGAACATGATGGAACAACATGACTTACTAAACAGAGAAAAATTCTTGTTACTTTTAATGGAGTTTCAAAGAATCTGAAAAACCAACAGAAATAATTAAGTTCGATAATGAAGAATTGGTCAGATTTGGGGCATTTCTTTGTGATTTGGAGTGTTATTGTTTTCCATAGGCTATACAGTATTGATAATGAGTCCAGTAATTTAACTTCTAAAAAACTAGAAGCATGTTGATAATTCTGAAAGCTGATATGACCCTTCCCTTGATATAGTTGACAAGCAACCTAAGGAACTATAACAAGGTGCTATCTAGGACTTACATATTTATTCCTTCTTATAAAACTATGCTGCAGGCAAAAAGTAGCAAATAACATTATAGTTTCTAGTGTAGACTCCTCCCGATTGATTTATTTTGGATGAGCAAGGTTTCGTTTTATGATGCAGAAGATTAAAATAGTGCTACCATCCAATGACTAATGTGTTATTTAGCTATAATGGATTTTTAGCTATAATGTTTACTGGGCTGATTCCTAATATTCCATATTTACATTTTAACTCTCTTTCTGATTACTGTTAAGAGAGATTTCATGCAGATGAGTACCAAGTAAATGGAAGATGAATGACTTGCTAGGTCCTGTCTCCATTTGTGTTTCCTGGTTTTGATGCTAGAAATACAGGTAGTCCTTCACTTACAACCACAACTCACCCAAACATTTCTGTTGTTAAGCGAGACATTTGTTAAGTGAGTTTTGCCCCATTTTACGACCTTGCTTGCCACAATTGTTAAGTGAATCACTGCAGTTGCTAAGTTAGTAACACGGTTGTTAAGTGAATCTGGCTTCCCCCATTGGCTTTGCTTGTCAGAAGGTCGCAAAAGGGGATCACATGACCCTAGGACACTGCAATTGTCATAAATATGAGTCAGTTGCCAACCTTCTGAATTTTGATCACTTGACTCTGTCTGGGGTTGTTTCAATGGTTGTAAGTGTGAAAAATGGTCATAAGTGACATTTTTCAGTGCCGTTGCAACTTTTGAATAGTCGCTAAATGAACTGTTGTAAGTTGAGGACTACCTATTAGTAATAGCAATAGCACTTAGACATATACATTGCTTTACAATGCTCTCACCCTAGTCATCACTTCTTTACCCTCCTACCATCGGGAAGGAGATATAGAAGTATAGCCAGCCGCACAAACAGGCTGAAGAACAGTTTTTATCCATGGGCTGTCAGACTCCTGAATGAGAAATAACATCATAACTATGTAGTATGATGGACTGCAGGGCTGGCACAATGTGTAATATCTTCAAACTGGTGAAATAGGACTGGGTGTTTTGTTAATATGATTTTTTGGGTTAGGGATTTTCTGTCTTCACTGTAAGTTGTATTGTGTTGTGGGGAGGATGCACTGAGGGAGCTCAACCAATCTCATTGTACATATGTTGTGCACCGACAATAAAGATTTGAATTGAATTAAGAGCCCTCTCTAAGCAGTTTACAGGGTCAGCCTATTGTCCCAAAACAATCAGGGTCCTCATTTTACCCACCTCAGAAGGATGGAAGGCTGAGTCATCCTTGAGCCTGGTGAGATTCAAACTGCCAAATTGCAGGCAGCCAGCAGTCAGCAGAAGTAGCCTGCAGTACTTCACTCTAACCACTGCGCCACCACGGCTCTGAAATGAATAATTCTATGAGTTTTTTTACAGAGCTGTTGTCTTCTTTCAGAAGCTGTAAATATGTGAGCTCCAATCTAAAGAATTGGAACAAACCAGGTATGCTTTATTTCCTGGGGGAGTTTGGTGGACACGAAGCAAGGGCAACCACTCTAGAGCATTATCGTTCTCTTAATGGTTTGTCCCATTTGTTGAATTTGCATTGTAGTGATTACATTGGAACTTATCCCTTTGATGTCGTAAGCGTGTCCTCCAGAACTGCCAGAGGATCTGGCCTCCTTCCAGTTGACATCCTCGAAATGAATTTCCTAATGAACAACTGGTTACAAGTTGCCTAAGAGTCCTTTATTCATCATGATATGTTTTTAAAGGTTGTTTTTTTTTAAATTAAAAAAAAAGGAGATTAGCTTATAGGCTTTAGTGGGATATCATATAATAGCTGGGAGGATATTATAGAAGCCTAGTAAAATGAATCAAAATCAGCACAGCCCAACCATGGGATTTAAGGTATTTATTATCTCACTGTAAGCAAATGAGGGATCCTTTTTGAAATGTTTTCCATTCAAGTATTGAAGTTAACACAGGATTAAATTGTCATTCTCTCTGATACCCTTGTATCCCTAGTTCCTGTGTGGGACTATTATTCAGTCATTTCTTTTCACAGCACCAATACTTTTAAAAAAACCCATGCATTCATTATTCATAAAACCTTGATATGAAGGATTACTGTTTAAGTTAATTGTACAAAACTTTAAATCAAGTCTCAATTTTATGAGTTTTTGTAAAAAAACTAATCTAGGTGGATTAGTTATAAAATCAAAGAGGGCTGGATTTCTATCTGGGAGTTTTTAAACAGCAAACCTGAGCAAACCTTTCCTGAGCAGGTTTGGGTTTCTAGCAAGGGGAGAAAAATCCCCTACTTTTCTACTCCCAAAATAAGGTCTTAATCCAAAATGGCTCCTGCGGTAGTCACTTCTAGAGAAAAAAATCTTGCATTTGTGGACAAGCTATATGACTAACATAAGGAATTGGTCTCCCTAACATTTTTAAATTTTTAATATGTTTTAAATGTCTGGGTTTGGACTGAGAGATTTGCACTGAAATATTATAACTGGCCATGGGATGTCTTGGCAGGTAAATCAGGAAGAATGAAGCAAATTACTTAGGCAATGGAAGAAAAGAGAGAATTGATGTATATGAAGGAGCTAGAGAGGAATAAAACAGGCCACATATTGCTATTGGAAATCTGTGAGAAAAATCCACAGTCCAAACAAGATAGGAGACAATCGTGGGAAAGAAAATACTCAAGTATCAGTAGGAATTGATTTCCCCAAAGAAAGGAACGTTTTTCCTTAAAGCAAGCAAAACTAAAAACCCACACAGAATTTCTGGAGCTTTGCTAAAACAAAAGGGAACATTTGGAAATAATATTTGTATATATATATATATGTTAGGGTAGAGAACAAGGTTGGGAGGTTTGTGTTTGGGAAAGACAGCTCTCTAGTCTATTGCAAGACAAAAAAAGACATCATTTGAGCCAGGGGTGGGTTCTACTTACCTTTACTACCGGTTCGCAGCGGGACCGCGCGCACACTCTTCTGTGCAAGCGCAGAAGCGTTTTGATGACATCGGGGTCAGTGGGCGGAGCTCCCACCGGTTTTACTACCGGTTTTTATAGAACTGGTGCAAACCGGGGGCAACCCACCACTGATTTGAGCCAATGGTGAGAGTTTGGTTGACTGATAGTTGGACGAAAAATAAAATGGAAAAACGAGAACAAGTATGGGAGGGAAAATTTGAGTCGAGAGCACTCCTAATAAATTACCTGAGTGGGATTGTATTGTTTTCTTGACAATAATATGGTCATGGTTTGCCCTTCTACCTTTCAAAATCTCCCCACATTCCTTATCTTGTCTACAGTCTTCCATCCAAGTTCTAAATGCTGTAGTTCAAACCTATTATTTTTTTTGTTGTTAGTCTACTGTTTTTAAGTTCAGCCAAGCTGAGTTGGGAACCGGTGTAAAAGGATTAGAACGTCCACTCCACGTCCACACTGACCACGTTTTTTTTTTTTTTAGAAATCTCAATTGTTCCAGCCTAACTTCAGACACCAGTGTGGGAAAGCTAATTCAGAAAATTGTTGTTTCTGTCTACACCGATACTTGGCATCCCTTGTTCCCTTTTGCTAAAAGGTTTATGATCAAATTAGCTGCTGAGGCAGGAGCCTGCTAAGCCTCCTATAATGCTTTGTCTATCTCCACTTACCTTCATAATTAAAACTTGGGAAGAGATGCCCAGGCATCGGGTTTCACAAAAGCAAGCGGAAGAAGAAAAAAAACCTGAAGGTAAGAAATGAAACGCACGCCGTGCTTCTCCGCTTCTAGCACATCTGAGAGAAGTGCCTAGATTTCATGATCAATAAAAGTGTTGAAAAATAAGCCCTCTGTGGCAGTCGATGCTTAATAATCACAAGGAAGACATGCAAGGGCAAAGTATTTTGTTTAATGTTTATAATCTCAGCGTGAAAGTACCACGTTGGGATCAATCGGCCTTTTATCTTGCAAGATGGCTGGTCGAACGCCACACAGCAACTAACCAAGTGTGCCGGCCTGCAGAGATTCTGTTAACTTATTCTTTCTGCAGCTTGCCCACGGCTGAACAAACGGGAAGGTTACCCTGTTGCTAGCAGGACATTCAATTAATCGGTAGTGGTGAGTTTCATTCTGCTTAGGAGGTTGTAAGAGGCCAGAACTTCTGTCATTCGTCACATCCATTCCTGTCTTGCGTTCAGGATAACTGCACGCTTTTAATCCTCCTAAGTTTTGCAAGCATCAGCATTGATGATCCAGGATAGTTTTCTGATACTGCTACAAAGGCAAAACTATTTAAGTTAGTATATATTACGGGAAGTCCTCAACTTACAGTAGTTCGTTAGTGACCGTTCAAAGTTACAGCGGCCCTGAAAAAAGTGACTTATGACCATTTATCATAATTGCAACCATTGCAGCATCCCCATGGCCACGTGATCAAAATTCAGACGCTTGGCGACTGACTCATATTTATGACAGTTGCAGAGTCCCGGGATTACGTCATCTCCTTTTTGCGACCTTCTGACAAGCAGAGTCAATGGGGAAGCCAGATTCACTTAACAACCGTGCTACTAACTTCACAACTGCAGTGATTCATTTAACAACTCTGGCAGTAAAGGTCATAAAAGTGGGGCAAAAGTCACTTAACTGTCTCACTTAGCAACAGATACTTTGGGCTCAACTGTGGTTATAAATTGAGGACTATCTGTATTTCAAAAAGATTAGATTTCTTGGTACTTCTTGAACATCCCAATTCTTTAGGATGGAGAGAAACAACGGAAGTCTGTTGCTAGAATCTAGCTCTAAAAAAACCTAAATTATATCTCTAGTACAGGGGTGTCAAACTTGTGGCCTGCGGGCCAGATGCGTCATGTGCTGGCAACCCCCTCCCCAGTTTAGTGAAGGAAAAATCGTGACACATCACGTGACGACAACGTGATGCCGTGAGTTTGACACCCCTGCTCTAGCACTTCATTTCCACCCTTCCAATTCGGAAGAACTCTGAAGGAGTCTTGACTCTTTTCCATTAGATTTCAGAATGAGTTCCAACACTGAACGAGCATTGATTACATTTGTTCATGACCATTGGTAGGCATGGCATGGGAATATTGCGTCTATCAATAACCCTCCTTGTTGACGGTTGATATCATTGACCTCAATGCCATTGACCGTGTTCTGGATCTGTTCAGGGGGATGGGAAGCACAGTATTAAGATGGTTCTCTTCCTTGGTCCATGGCTGGCTCAGTTTGGTATTGGTTGATGGGAAGAAATCAAGCCCAATGCTCTCGCTTTACAGGGTTCCTTAGGGGCGTACTCTCTCCTCATTCTTTTAAACTCCTATATGAAGCTGCTGCAGGAGAAGACCAGGCTGAGCCCAAAGGTGGGGTCAAATGCATTATCAGTTTGGAGTGCCTACATCCACGTAAAAGTCTTAAATCCAGCCCTCCTTATCTGACATCAATTCGCCTTGACCATTAGTAGTTCAGATTGTTGTGTATAGGTAGCCTGAAATAAACTTGTAGAACTTTTGAACTCTTATCCTGGCTCCTAGTTTCTTGCTTCCTGACTGCTGCTAAGAGTAGTCATCCCTTCATATGGAGCAATTATACATCTCCGCCATTGCGCCAGTGAAGTGATGCTGTTGTGATTTTTCCAGCTTTATCTCTGAAATCTGAGAGCCGGTGCACAATTTGAGGGGGTTCCTCTGGACTCGGGACTCCTGCTTGAAGAAGAGCAGGTGGAAACCATGATCAGGAGGGTCTTTGTTGCAGATCTGTGTTGTGTGCCAAATGTTTTAGGAATGAAAGGAGACCTCCCCTCCATCCTCATCCTTGCTTTGCCCTGTTTGTTAGTTGCCGGGGAGGTGGGTGGGGAAGCCACCCTTGAGGTCCATCAGAGGGAAAGGGGGAACTATCAAGGCTGCATTTTCTCTGTAGCAGACACTGGACAGAAGTTAACCTGGTCATCTGCAGAAGACACCTCCCCCCCCCCACAAAGCTGTCCGTATTGTGGAGAAAGGCAAAATGCTAATTCCAACCCTATGTAGCTCCTAGGTGTGGAAGGCACCACCATGTACGTTCTCTTCCAGCCCTGCTTTTGCTTTCCTGCTTGACTCCTCTTTTCTTTAATCCTCTGGCTTTAATGCCTTCAGCCGTTGTCATTACTACTGAGTCACTTGAACATCTTTGCGCAATCTAATCCTTATTTTTCAGTACGGCGTTTGCACAACATGTTGAGTGTAAAATGTTATGAAACAGCATCTCCTCTCCAATGGAAACCTGCTGCTCTGAGAGTCAAATGAGCAGTTTCAATTTGAAACGCTTCGAAAGCATGCTTTCGAGAGTAGCCCGTTTCCTTTTTCAGAACAACAGCAGCCGTGCGCTCAAGGGTGCAAAACTCACCTTCAAAAAAGTTTCGAAACAAAGTCCACCCCTATTCTGCATTCAGCCACAGCCTGCAGCTCCCAAATCCCTTCTTACCTGTCTTTGGATCGCTTTCCCGTTGTTTGCCCATCACTGATTAATGTTTAATCCCATGTTTCTTAGGGATGCTAATCCAAACAAGTGAACAATTTCCCCTTGTCTTTCAAGTGTCAGTCTAAGGACTTGGCAATTGAAATGCCACAAAGCAAAGCAGACAGTGATTTTACCACACAAATAAATTACTTTACAGATGACTGAAGAGTAGTAGGGATCGTAGAAACAAAACTAATACACTCTATGAATCACTCATACAGTAGTGATTGCATCAGAATCCAGTGCTCCCCATTGGTTTTTTATTTTTTTTGTTAATTGTGTAACGAAGGGTCAAAGTGGTTTAAATGACCTTTATTTGCTCATTTTTTTGAAAAGAATGAACACATAACACGGTGACTACGGGTAGTCCTTGATTTACGACCACAATTGAACCTAAAATTCCTGTTGCTAAGTGAAACATTTCTCAAGCGAGTTTTGCCTCATTTTATGATCTTTCTTGCCACAGTTGTTTAAATGAATCACTGCAGCTGTTAAGATAGCGACACGGTTGTTAAGTGAATCTGGCGTCCCACATTGACTTTGCTTGTCAGAAGGTCAAGGAAGGTAATCACATAACCCCGGGACACTGCAACCATCATAAATACATGCCAATTGCCAAGTGCCCAAATTTTGATCACATGACTATGGAGATACTACAAGTGGTCATAATTGTGAAAAACAGTCATAAGTCACTTTTTTCAGTGCTGTGGTAATTTTGAACAGTCACTAAATGAACTGTTGTAAGTCGAGGACTACTTCTATATGTCCCACTCAGTAATACCACTTGTACTTTTTCCAGCCTTCTTAGTATTTTTTTTTGTTTGAGAATGTTATCACTACATACATATAGACATGCATAAAACGTTGACACACTGTATAAGATTTTAATTGTAAGATACGGTTTTCAGATCTCATCACCATCTGATAATCTTTGTCTTACCTAAAAGAGCATACCAGTGTTCATTTGTTTCCTTCTTTCAGTTTATTTGCACTTTTGGTACAGGAATAAAAACTACATAGGATTTACAGGATGTCTTCGTGTCAGATCAACCATTGGTTTGGGAATGAAGTAGCATCAGAATTGATATTAATAAGTGCATCTGTTGTTTTCTTTTCCTTTAATTGCCTGTTTCATAGTTCCTATCACTGCTCAAGAGAAATACATTTCTGCGCCTCTCTCAGGATAATATTATCATCTGATTAAGTGATTTGTGGTTCTGGTTTTATGTTAATATAATTTGATTGGCTTTTATTATATCGCACTCCATTTTTAAATTATCTTTTTTTTTAAAAAAATTGATTTATATGCTGCCCTTCTCCGGAGACTCAGGGCAGCTTACAATGCGCTAAGCAATAGCCTTCATACTTTTGTATATTTATACAAAGTCAGCTTATTGCCCCCAATAAGGGGGCAAAACTGGGTCCTCAATTTACCTACCTTAGAAAGGATGGAAGGCTTGAGCCTGGTGAGATTCGAACCTGCAATAATTACAGGCAACTGGTGTTAATAACAGGGTGCTTTAGACCACTGTACTACCAAGGCTCGGTACATCTTACCGTGTAATAAAAAGTTGGTATCAAATCTAGGATGGGAGGGAGAGAGGAAGCTTATGCCATCGTAAATGTGTTAGTTTACATTGTGCCACAAAGATTTTTGTTGTGCTTGTCCCATAGTTAAATTCCATTGCTGATGCAGCCTCATATCTTCATCCCAGTTAGTATGAAATGATTGATTAGTTGGGATGAGCATCGGGAGGAAGAAGGCTCAGATTTTTGTTAATGGCACCTAACCAGAACAAGTTGAAGATAGAAATATCAGAGGAATACTTACTCAGCCCAAATTAGGTCTTGTGAATCAACTGACTACAAGTAGCCTTCAATTTATAACCATTTCTTTGGTGACTGTTCAAACACCACTGAAAAATGGCCATTTTTTACATGACCATTGCAGCATCCCCATGGCCACATGATCAAAACTTAGATGCTTGGCAACTGGTTCATATTTATGACGGCTGCAGTGTCCCGGGGTCATATGATCCTCTTTTGCGACCTTCTGACAAGCAAAATCAATGAGGAAGCCAGATTTACTTAACAACCAGGTTACCAAATTAACAACTGTGGTGATTCACTTAACAACTGTGGCAAGAAAGGTTGTAAAATGGGGCAAAACTCACATAACATCTGTCTCACTTAGCAACATAAATTTTGGGCTTAATTCGGGTCCTAAGATGAGGACTACCAATACTAGGCTTGGCCAAACTATTAATTTCAGATTTCCAATCGAACTATAATGACTAATCCAGTCAATTATCAATCTACATTACAGCTGTGGTGGTGCAGTGGTTAGAATGCAGCAATGCAGGCTAACTCACTGCTCACTCCAGCAGTTCGATCCTGACCGGCTCAAGGTTGACTTAGTCTTCCATCCTTCCAAGGTCGGTAAAATGAGGACCCAGATTGTTGGGGGGCAATAGGCTGACTCTGTAAAGAGTCAGCTTAGAGTGGGCTGTGAAAGCACTGGGAAGCGGTATATAAGTCTAAGTGCTACTGCTATTTTCCATTTCTGAAATATCACTTGTGTTTTTAAAAGAGCTCGACTTCTATATTTGAAATGCAAAAAACCAGAACAAAACAATTTGGTCCTCTTGGGATTCAGTCAGATGTGTTTTCTTGCTAAGCTATTATCATTCGGTTAGGAAAATAACGACAATGAATCCAAGAATCTGCAGAGGAATGAAATATGCAGAATATTGTCCAGCTCTGTGTTTTTCTGTTTCTTCCCCTAAAACCGAGATTAGTAATGTTGGGTAAGAGCATTAGAGTTGGGCCAATTCATGAAAGTCTTGGGAATGAATGATGTCTAGTTTTGATGGCAGAATGACAGACCCTGAAGGCTATCAGCTGCTGAAAGTGTCCTTCTTATGTAATTGTTTGGCCACTGTGAGAACAGACTGCTGGACTGGACAGGCCGGGGCATGGCTTACATTCTTCGGTTATATTCTTATATGTGGACCCTGGACTTTTAACAGCCACAGCATGGCACTCAGTAGCAAAATGCATAGCCGTCCTTTTATTTCAGGCTTGAAAACAACCAAATCCACATGTGCAGGGAGGTCAATTAGCTGCTTTATTTTTCTATGCCTATTATACAGGAATCTTCAAGATTGGCAGATTCACCTGGGAAAGACTAGTTAAAGCTCAAGGGCATTTGAGGTGTGTATGTGTGTGTGGGTTTGTGTGCGTGAGAGAGACTTGCCCTCTTCTGTTTACATAATAAGTCCATGCAAATTCCCCATTTCATCCCTTCTCTCAATTGGGATGGTTGTCCTCCCAAGATTTTATATAATTCAAGGTTCCCTCTTTCCAGACCACTATGAGAAACTGAAATTGCATTCCTGGTTCTGAAATTCGTTACAAATGGATAATTGTCCAAGGATGCTAGATATCCTAGGCCAGTGATGGCTAACCTTTTTGCCATCGCGTGCCAAAAGTGGGGGGGAGCGCAGTGGGGTCACACGCACACGTGCCCACATCCATAATTCTATGTGCCCTGCCCCCCCCTCCGGCTTTTGGCATGCGATGGCACGGTGGGCCCATTTTTTGCTCTCCCCAGGCTCCAGGGCCTTTCTAGGAGCCTGGGGAGGGCAAAAATGGCCTTCCCCACCCACCCAGAGGCCCTCCGGAGGCCAGAAACAGTGTGTTTTCTGACTTCTGGTGGGCCCAGAAGGCCTGAAAATCAGCTGGCTGGTGTACACATGTGTGCCAGAGCTGAGCTCACGTGCCCACCGATATGGCTCCGCGTGCCACCTGTGGCACCCGTGCCATAGGTTCGCCATCACGGTCCTAGGCCAACATGGCATTTTACAATTTTGATTATCCCCTTGTATCTGGATACATGTACAGTATCTATTCAGAATTATGTTTTCATAATTACAGATAGTCCTCGACTTATGACCACAATTGAGCTCAAAATTTCTGTTGCTAAGTGAGACAGTTATTAAATGAATTTCCCCCATTTTATGACCTTCCTATAGTAGTTAAGTGAATCACTGCACTTGTTAAATTAGTAGCACGGTTGTTAAGTGAATCTGGCTCCCCCATTGACTTTGCATGTCAGAAGGGTTGCAAAAGGCGATCACATGACCCCTGGACACTACAGCCGTCATAAATATGTGTCAGTTGCCAAGCATCTGAATTTTGATTATGTGACCGTGGGAATGCTGCAGCAGTCCTAAGTGAGAAAAACAGTCATAAGTCACTTTTTTCAATGCCATTGTAACTTTGAATGGTCACTAAAGGAATTGTTATAAATTGAGGGCTACCTGTACTTGCTTTTAGTTCTGGTGAAAAGTAGAAAAGGTTTTGAGTCTCTACAGGAAATTTTGGGCTAACTCTCATTTGAAGATTGACTGCCAAAGATGATGCATTTTTTCTCCTAGGCATTTTGAAATGCAGCTGAATTTTTTAATTCACTGAACTGTTTTTCCGAGTCTGGGATGGAGAGCTTTTGGCTTCTCCCTCACTGCTTTTTTTCCCCCTTTTCATTCAAATGTTGTGGTGCAGCCAAAGTTTTATACCCTGTTCTATTATTTTCTACCACTCCCTTTACGTAAGCCAGACAGCTTCTCTCAGTCTGCTTAACAACCTTGTATGTGGAAATGACTCTCTCCTTGGAGATGAAGAGATTAACTTTCAGGTTTAAAGGCAATCTAATTCATCCCTGGCATTATATCCCGAGTCCTCTGCTTTCATCCATTCTTATGGATGACCTTTTAGAACTATGTAATTAGCATTCAGGAAACAAAATCTTTGGCTCAGACACCAGATGTGAAGCTAGGAACAAAAACAACTGCGTTCATAAGGCACTTGGCAATTGACGAAGAAGACAGATTTAGCACAGATGTGCCACCCATTTTTCTGGATTATGTTGCGGATGGATTTTAGCCTACTTTTAGCTGCGATGGATTAAAACTGGGATTCCTCCCAATCTTGGAAAAAGCAGTTCTTCTTGTTTCTTTTGGAAAGGCCCTGAGAGTAACTCAAAATGCTCAAAACCAACAGACTCTGAAACCTACAGAACCTGTACAACAGCTTCTTTAAGCACTTACTGTAGTTTGCCCCTTTCGTGTTAACCCAAGTGTGAAAAGCGCTCTTCAGCCACAGATGTCTTCTGCTTGTGTGTGTAAATGGGAGTGAACTCTTTTCCATTTTTGAGAGGGAACCAATGTGGTTTTGTAACCGGGCTCTGCAGAAGTCAGCCTGGAAAGTGCACACAATGCGAAGAGGAATCGTACCTTTAATCAAGTTTGGAGATCTCTCAGCCGCAAGAGATTACTCACCTGGCAGGTGAGACTTAACATGCTGAATGAAGAAAAAGCAATTTTTGCTGTCAGTGCTCAGAGGTGGAGGAGCTTTCTGTCCATCATCTGTCATTAAGAATTGGATCTTGAGGCAAAGTCCATCATGCTGGTCTTGAATTCAGGAGCTTATATTCCTCTCCATGGCATTGTTTGGTTCTTTTGTTTTTAAACTACATTTGATTTTTCTGCGCAGCTGAGCTAGATCTAAGTACTCATGTTATAATTCCTTTACTTCACTGTTATATTACAGGTAGTCCTTGACTTACCACCACAACTGAGCCCCAAAATTTCCAGTGCTAAGCAAGACAGTCAAGTGAGAGCTGAAGAAGCTTCCTAGATGAGAAGCGAAACGTCTTCAAAGAAAAAACAGAAAGTCCAGTTGCCTCCTGAAAAAGCACCTTTGGGACAACCATGGTGGACTGAGAATCTCCATAGACTTCTTTTCTGCAGCTATTGTTCCCAAGTGTCCTCCTTCGGTTTCCAAGAAGGAGGATACTTGTCAACTCATTAAATCCAAGACCCCCAATTCGTTAGCTGCACCATTACAAATTCTCCCCTCCAGCACATTGTGGCTCTGATCTGATCTGGGTCTCTTCTGATCTGAACAGAGGAGGCAGTCTGGTGCCATTTTCACCAACCACATTGCTCTCACTTGGCAGAAGTGTGTTTTGTGAACATCAGCAACCAAATGTCTTAGGCTATGACTTATTATGTATTATTATTATTTATATATATATAAGAGTTGGAAGGGACCTCTGGAGTTCCCCAACCTTTTTGGTGGGCGGCAGAAGGGATGGTTTTACATGGGTGGCTGGCAAGCAAGTGGCAAATGGAGTGCACGGGCAGGCACTCAACCACTGCTCACGCAAGCAGGGATGCGCGCATATGTGTGCCCTCACCTGCCGCTTCCATGGCCCAGTTTCAAATGGCTCACAGCCCAATAATGGGCCGTGGCCTGGGGGTTGGGGACGCTTGTCCTATTTCAACCCCCTGTTCAAGCAGGAGAACCTATACCCGTGATGGCGAACCTATGGCACGTGTGCCACAGCTGGCACGCAGAGCCCTCTCTGCAGGCACGCAAGCTGTCGCCAAGCTCAGCTTCACTGCGCAGGCCTGCGCTTCCCACCAGCCAGCTGATTTTTGGGATGGGGGGGATTGGGGCATATGTGGGAGACATGCATGCATGTGCAGGTGGGTCAGGCACATGTGCAGAGGTCGCATGCGCATGTGCAGAGAGGCTTCCCTCCCACATGGCCCATTTTTGGGCCCAGGAAGCTGCAGGGAGGCCTGCTAGGCCCAAAAGGGGGCGAGGGGTGCACACACATTGCATGCGTGTGCACACATTGTATGGGTGCTGGCACACATGTGTGCTGTCGCGTGTGCACACACACACTTTCGGCACACGACGAGAAAAAGGTTAGCCATCACTGCCCTATACCATTTCAGACAAGTGGTTGCCCAATCTCTTCTTAAAAGCTTCCAATGTTGGAGAGCACTCACAACTTCTGAAGGCAATTTTCATGCCACTGATTTATTATTCTCACTGTTAGGAAGTTTATCCTAAGTTCCAGGTTGCCTCTCTGCTTGGTTAGTTTCCATCCATTGCTTCTTGTCCTGCCTTCTGGTGCTTTGGAGAATAGGTTGACTCCCTCTTCTTTGTGGCATCCCCTCAAATATTGGAACACTGCCAAGTCTGACATCTCTGTTAAAATCTCTATTGACAGCTGGGGAACAATTTAACTGCAATTATGTATGCAGGAAATCTGGGGTAATTGTGAATTAGCCCGGTTCTGGTCAACGACGATTCCAGGAATGAAGGATGATGGACAGGCTCTCCTAGGATCAATATCTTTTGGCAGGTGGCTCTGGGGTCTTGGAGATCGGAGCTGCCAAGAATCCCCTTTTGATTAAGCGTCAGGCAGCCTCACCAGGTTTGCAGGGGGCAGAGGCAGCCAGCGAGGTGTCTTGGAAAGACATTACTTTCTGTATAAATAGGCGCTCCGCTGTGCCAGTACATTTTGTTTCCTCTTTGGAAGTTTGTTTCATTAGAAAGACTTTGCAGCTTGTTTTTGGCAAAGCTGGGGCTGACTGATGTCGTAACTTCTGTAGACATTAGCATCTGGATAGGTCTCAAGGGGTTTTGCAGTGAACCCGGCTGTGCTTGGATTCCTTGAATAGGCAATGAGAAACAAAAGGCTAATAAGCCATAGTGGAATGCAGATTTAATCTATTGGGAATTAATACAAATTGCTGCTTTAAACCACAACAGTGATATTCTGCCAGCAATCATAGTGTCATTTTCCTTTCCTTTCCTTTCCTTTCCTTTCCTTTCCTTTCCTTTCCTT
>WNWU01000020.1:8834437-8844744 GCA_012654045.1 Ptyas mucosa
AGATAGAGATAGAGATAGAGATAGAGATAGAGATAGAGATAGAGATATATAGATGATATATAGACAGGAGAAAGGTGACAGAGATAGAAATAGATACATAGAGAGGGGGTGGTGGGAGGGAGGGATGAGGGGTCCTTGGTACTCTCTGAGCTGGTTGTTTTCTTGAGCTGGTTGTTTTCTTGCAGACGTTTCATTACCCAAACTAAGTGACATCATCTGATGATGTTAGCTAATTTGGGTAATGAAATGTCTGCAAGAAGACAACCAGTTCAGAGAGTATCAAGAAGCCCACAGTTCAACCCTTACACACTCCTTACACACAGTCACTCATGCCCTTGTCATTTCCTGCCTGGACTATTGTAATGCTCTCTACATGGGACTCCCCTTGAGGAGCACCCGGAGGCTCCAACTGGCGCAGAGTGCAGCTGCGCGGGTGGTTATGGGAGCGACATGGCGCTCCCATGTAACACCTCTCCTGCGCGAGCTGCACTGGCTCCCGGTGGTCTTCCGGGTGTGCTTCAAGGTTTTGGTTACCACCTTTAGAGCGCTCCATGGCTTAGGACCTGGCTACTTACGGGACCGCCTACTACCACAAATAGCCTCCCACCAGCAGGTATGCTCTCATAGAGAGGGGCTCCTCCGGGTGCCGTCAGCCAAACGGTGTCGACTGGCAGCCCCCAGGGGGAGGGCCTTCTCTGTGGGGGCACCCACTATCTGGAACGAGCTCCCCCGGAGATACGGAGGATCTCAGATCTGTGCACTTTCCGCCACGTTCTTAAGACCTTCCTATTCCAGCAAGCTGGCCTGGCCTAAACTTTTTCCCCTTTTCTTTTAAATTGAAAATTTTAAATCTGTTTTTTAAATTTATTGGGATGTTTTAAATTTATCTTGGGCTAAATTGTTTAATCTGGTTTTATTTCTGCTTTTAAATTTTGTATTTATGTATTTTATCTTTGTGCCTGTTCACCGCCCTGAGTCCTTCGGAAGTAGGGTGGTATATAAATCTAATAAAACAAACATAAAACAAACAAAACAAACCCTGACCAACAAATATTCTCCTTTATTGGTAGATAGATATAGATATCCATTTGTCCATATCTGATATAGATAAAGATATATAAATAGAGGTATAAATATATAGATAAAGAGATAGATAGATAGATAGATAGATAGATAGATAGATAGATATTCAATTTCTATAGCTGCTCAGCTCAGTCAATTTCAAAATACATAACCAAATACTAAAACATTTTAAAACAATAAAAACAATTTTAATTATGGTATAAAAATGTTTTTGTAGCTTTTTTAAAAAAAATTACACGGCCCAGAGACACATTTTTTTAATTAGGTGGCTCTAGATGAGGAATGGATAAATAAGTGAATCAATGAATAAACAAATGATCAAAACAAAATAAAATGCAAGATACAAGGCATGGATATTCTGGACGTTCTGCAAAAGGAAGACAGAAACACTGGACGTGGCCTGTCTATAACACAGGGCTCTTCTGCTAGCAGTGATAGGTGGTCTCTTCTATAAGCAGTTACATCAAACTTTGTAGGTTGGTGGAAGAATCGTCCTCAAACAGCCTGTGAATAGCTTTTGCTTAGTTCATGCTGTGCCAAAGTGGAAGTCTCTGGAGGTCACAGTGCTGGGATTGGCTAGATGGCCTTATCATTGTCTAGTCAATGAAAAGACTGGGTGGCCTTTTCATTGTCGATCTGATTGCCTATCTTCCTTCCTTCCAGAAAGTGGTGCGGGGGGTCGCCCCCCCCAGTTCTAATAGCATCACCTCTGCAAAAGTGGAAGAATACACAGTAACTGCGCTCAGCTGGTGTCTGGGTGCTTCAGCAGCGCTAGCACATTGTTCTCAGTGATGTAGCATTGATTTCTGTGAAATCCAACAGGACTGTCATGGAAATCTGGCTTAATAGTGCATTTTTGCCAACATCCCCTGCAGCCCTCCTGCCATCTGCTTTGCAGAAACCCTTATGTTCTGATTTCCAGCAATGCTTTTGACAAGTGCCAGCTGAGCTACCCACTTTTTTTCTTATAAGTACCTCTTTCTCATTCCCTTTTACATTTTGGCCTGTCCATGGTAATTTTTTTTTTGTTTGTTTGTTTATCTCCTCTACCCCTATGTGTCTTCCATAGCAAACGTTTTCTGCCTCTTCTCCTGGATGCAATTTCAAGCATCAAGACTCCCTGTTTCGGCTCTCATAGGATCCCCCCTGGGGATCCTCCCCATGCCAGATCACCTCTGTTGCTGTTGTGCTTTCCTTTGCTTAGGTCATGTGCCATTTTCTTTTTTCATTGACTCTCAAATGAATAGAATACTTTATTGGCCAAGTGTGATTGGACACACAATTTGTTCTCCGGTGCATAAGCTCTCAGTGTAAATAGATGCAACAAAGTAATATAAGATATCAATAGGAGAAGGTACTAGAAAAGATGAGAAGGATAATAGTAATGCAGTCATACTGTTGTGGCTCCGACCCCTGAGCCCATTGTATCGGAGGAAGAAGGCTCCGAACATGAAGGAGAGGAGCCGGCCAGGCCTCCCTCTCCCGGCCCCTCCACTCTGGCAATTCCTCAGGTGTCGGCCGAAGGAGAGGAGATTGGCCAGGAGCCAGGTGTCTCCAATCTGTCGGAGAATGATGAGGGAGACAAGTTGTGGCTGGATCCATGCCAGCGTCGGTGTGCTAAACGGTCACAGCAGATGAGGAGGCGTGCCAGAGATTGAGCTGAGTCACTGGACCACACCCCATAGGCTATATAAGGGAGGGTGATGGCCATTCCAGCTCTGTGACGGACAAAGCAAAAACTCTGGCGAGTCACTTGCACTTTTGGACGAACAAAGCCTCATCTGTTGTGGATTTCTGTTATTGGACTACTTCAAACTGTCTGTATTTCTATGTTATCTGGTGGAGGAACAACCCCTCCTTCTTGAAGTAAAAGCTCTTGGCAGGCAGCTGCTGCGTTGCTGCCAAGTTTTGATAACGAACCTTTGACTGTTTTGGAACAATTATTTAACCCTTTGGGGTAGGTGTTTGTGTGTGTGGGAGACGGGGACACATACTACATGGGTACATTTTCTTAGACGTAAGACAGAACTGTGGGAATTAGTTGTTTAGCAGAGTGATGGCATGGGGGGAAAATGTCTCTCTGTGTAGTTATTTTGGCATTCAATGCCCATATTACAGTGTTCTGAGGGGAGGGGTAGAAACAGTTTATGTCCAGGATGTGAGGGATTTGTAGATATTTTCTCAGCTCTCTTTCTGGTCCATACAATATACAGCAGTGGTGGGATTCAAATAATTTAACAACCGGTTCTCTGCCCTAATGACTGACTGGGTGGGCGTGGCCTTGGTGGGCGTGGCCAGGGGGGTGACAGGCAGCACTTGGCCTCCTGCACGCCCCCTGGGAGCAAAAATGGGCTGTGGGAGAAAAACATCCCTCTGCGCCTCGTTTTGGGCCTAGGAGGCCTCCCTGCACTTACCTGGGAGCCAAAATGGGGTGCATGGGGACTCCTGGAAAAGGCGGGGCAGGAAGGGGCAGAGCCAGCCAGCAATTTAACTACTAGTTCCCCTGAACTGGCCCAAACCATTGGTATACAGGCCCCACCACTGGTATACAGGTCCTCAAAGGAAGACAGGCTGGTTGCAATTGTCTTTCCTGCAGACTTAATTATCCGTTGAAATCTGTACCTGTCCTGTTTGATTGCTGTACCAAACCCGACAGTTACAGAAGTTCAAATGACAGACTCAATAATTCCTCTGTAGAACTGTGTCAGCAGCTCCTTCGGCAGCCTGAGCTTTCTGAGTTGGCAAACGAAGAACATACTTTGCTGTGCCTTTTTAATGATGGTTCTAATGTAAGGTTTCCATTTCAAATCTGCTCTCGAGTGCAATGTCGATTTTTAGCTTCCCGGTGCAGATCAAAAAATTGGGCTCCGGGCTACTTTGCTTTGATGTCTACCTGCCCAACACAGTGAATCTGGACGATACTTTGGCTCCCTCTTTCCATTTCTTTTGGAGAACGCAGCTACAGGGCTCTGTTCCTACTCAGGAAGATATAGGAGGTGATCAAGAAACCTGGTGATAATACATTTATAAAAGTTTCCATTTATTTTGCTGGGGAAGCAGTGGTAATTGTCTTTAAGTGGGAGTTGGAATCTACATATCATGCTGTCATGCTGTTAACATGGGGCTTCTCTCCACCCTGTTCCAGCAAATAGTAGCTTAAGAAGTCACACAGCGGTGGAACATGTGACCTCAATGCAAAGGGCCAAGCATTGTGCTAATAATGGGACTTCTTGTGCTATTCCCAGTTAGGCCCTAAGTCAGCTGAGAGGTTGTTGGCCGGTGCACTTATTCACTTCCATGAGCATCTCTTCTAACCACTCTTTATAGTGTGCTACTTCGATTATAAGGGGTTGCCATTGGTATAATTGCATGATACGCAATGTCAGTGCACATCCCAGCATTGTGGTATACACTACTGTGTACCATCACTGTGGTTACTCCAAATTTTGCTTTGTTTTTCTCTGCCAAGTTGATTTGCACTTATCCTGGCTGCAGGTCTTGCTTCCTTGGACTTTTTCTGTTCCATCAGGAGTGGCCCTGCTGCAGACAGCATGCAAGGCCCAGACTTTGCACGAACAGGTTTCTAAAACCATTAGCTATGCAATAAATCTAAAATAGAGAAGTCTACAATACAGGTAGTCCGCTTTTGCCACAGTTTGCAACCTTTCTTGCCACAGTCATTAAGTGAATCACTGCAGTTGTTAAGTTAGTAACATGATGGTTAAGTGAATCTGGCTTCCCCATTGACTTTGCTTGTGAGAAGGTTGCAAATGACACTACAACCATCATAAATATGAGCCAGTTGCCAAGCATCTGAATTTTGATCACGTGACTGTGGGGATGCTTCAGTGGTTGTTAGTATGAAAAATGGCCGTATGTCATTTTTTTCAGGGCCTTTTTGAATGGTCACTAAACGAATGGCTATAAGTTGAGGACGACCTGCCCATAAGATCAACAGCTTGTTGAATGTTGGATTTTGGGAAAAATGGGGAGGGTTAGGAGAAATCAACCTCCACCTACTTAAATTTCAACCTGCAGTCAGTGCAATCAGGGGAACTGCAGGCCTTAGTTGTGACAGGCAACATTTGAGTAGCACACTGGTTTCATCAGCGGGCCAAAGCGTGCTTGCTCTCACTTTGCTTCCTATCATCTGATTGCCACCCTCTATGCCAATCACAATGGTTGGTGGGATGCATAGAGCTGTGCTGAACTAACTGCTTGACAGCATGCAAAACTGCTAGCCAGCTCCCTCGAACCAGAAGGAAAAACTGAATGTATGATGAGAAAGGAACATTAGCAGACAAGTGCTTTCCCTTGGCCGTGTGCATTCACTTCACATCATATTTCTGCAGTGGTTAAAGAGGCAGATGTCATTGGCCCTTTGGTCCTCAGATGCCCGTTGAAGGACTGTGTAAGTTACATGTGCAGCCCAGTGGTGGGTTTCAAAATTTTTTTATTATCGGTTCTGTGGGCATGGCTTGGTGGTCATGGCATGGCTTGGTGGGCCTGGCTTGGTAGGCATGGCAGGGAAAGGATACTGCAAAATCCCCATTTCCTCCCGATCAGCTGGGACTTGGGAGGCAGGGAATAGATGGGGATAGGGTCAGCCAGAATTTTTACTACTGGTTCTCCGAACTACTTAAAATTTTTGCTACCGGTTCTCCAGAACTGGTCAGAACCTGCTGAAATCCACCTCTAGTGCTGCTGATTAGCTAGTGTGAACCAGGAGAGTTTAAACACCATTGAACAGGATGGCCGAATTCATGCAACCAGAACCCTTGAGCTCCACGGCCTCGTGTAGGATAGACAAGCTGAATGCAAAGCAGTTACATTTTTTCCCCCTAGTAACATCTGACCTCAACATTTGTAGAACAGACCAAGTGAACATTTTAAAAAATCCCTGAAAATCCCTTCCAGTTTATCTCTGCATATCCTTGCTCTGTAGGAGCAAAAATGTGGCAACGATCCAGTTCCAGGACATTAGAGAAACCCATCTATCTCAAGCCATTTATCATCTGTACTGAGAAGTTGAGCAATCTAGGGAAGGGCAATAATTTTTCTGTAGACATAAACATTTTGAGTGGAGAAAAAACTTGATGCAAGAATAGCGAGGCATCTCTACTCCACCCAAACTTACGCCATGCTGGATAGAGAAAAAGTGGAGATGAAATGGCTGAGCTATCTTGGTAGCAAGATGGGGTGATAGGAGGCAGGTCTGAAATGCAACCCCTGAAAAAATTGTTTGGGAGGGATAAATGAGGACAATGTGAGAATTCAAACATCAAAGGCATTGATAATTTTGATTCAGTATATTATTGGGCAGGTAATTATATATGATTCCAGTGCACTCTCCATTAGCGTTCCTTACCAGACATGTGGTCCAGGTGTCCCGAGGAACAGGAGGGATGATAGTCTACCAAAGTGAAGCAGCAGATAACTTCTGCTTATTAATCTTTTCACTTGGACTAATAACACTATTCCAGGTTCTTTGTTCAGCGGATCAGAACAAGATGGTAGGAAAGACAGTGCTGTGAAAATGCAATCACTTTGGTTTAGTGATCTAGTGGTTAAGGCACCAGGCTAGAAGCCAGAAGACTCTGAGTTCTAGTCTGGGCATGTAAGCTGTCTGCATGACTTTGGTCCAGTTACTCTCTTTCAGCCCCACTCACCTCACAGGGTTTTTTTTTTTTGGTTGGGAAAACAGGAGGAGTATGGTATGTGTTTGCCACCCTAGTTATTTACAAAAGGTAGGATATAAACTAAAAAAATAAACAATAAGCCTCTCTCCACAACCATCACCATCACTCAGGTCAGGACATGGGTGATGCAACTGGAGGGAAGGGTTGTAACAGTCATGAGTCAACCTTGCTAATGAATTCCTCATCTAATGCTCCATAACAAGACATTTTCAGTGACTATCTAGCAATCCCACACTTTACCATGTGTGAACTACATATTGATAACTTTTGATCACCAAAGACTGAGCAACCTCCTGGTGGCACTCTATACATCAGTGACAACTCAACATTGTACCAGGGTGAAAGTGATTGTAGGATTATTAGCCTCAGAGTAATGTGGGAAGCAATACCTGATACATCTTGGGCAGCATCCATTGCTGGGTCAAGGGCCATAGTGGGAAAGATTGAAATTTTGTGTGTGTGTGTGTGTTGAATAATGAAAAGAGTGGATAGTGGTAGGAAGGACATGGATCAGATAGTGATAGGAAGGAAATATCAGGGAGCTGTGTTTTTCTAATGAAATACCCCTGCATCCCCGTTGTTCTTCCAATCTAACTTAATAATAACACGCAGACACAGGGAAAAACACTCTAATAAATGAGAAGGGAAACCTGCTTGGGACATAAAATTGTCATCAGTGAGAACATCATGAGGCAGTATAAGGCCAGCATGGGAAGAGAGCTGCAGTGAATCCAGCAGCCATCTGGAACTGCCCTCAAGCCATTAAAATGATTCAATGTGAAATAATTTACTTTGTGGGGAAGGAGGCCAGAGGCAGCCAGGGGAGCAAAACAGGCAGGTTGTTTGAGGGCAATGCTGCACTCTGGAAAGTTCCCAAGGACTGACATTGTCTGGAACTCAATAAACATTGTCACTCAATCACAGGCAGCAGCAGCAGTGTACTTTGCTTAAACTAGGGGCAGGAATTGTTGGGTTACACTTGACTCGCAATCCTGAACAGGTCAGTTTCATCTTCTTATACAGGAAGGCAAAGAATGGGCTTAGTAATATGGCCATTCTAGGACTTGCAACTGGGAGGTGCTCCTCATCTCCATTTGGACTGCTGTTACTAGGAAATCAGAAGAAAGAAAACTTACTTACATTCAAACTTCATTTATTATAATAAATGAAGCAAAGTAGGATCCATGAGGAAACTCTTGGGTGAGGTTTTCCTCATGAAGAAACATGTTCTTTGCCTTTGCCTGGTAGAATGGAAGTGGTATAGAATGGAAGAGTAACTACTTATTTCTAATGAATGGATGGATGGTGATGATGATAGCAGATATTTAAAACATTACATGTGGTAATCCTTACTCCTTTAGAAGCAGTAACACCAAACACTTTAGCATGGGAGTTACTTTAACAATGAAGAACCTTGTTAACAATTAATTGACATTTTCCAGTATCTTGAAATGCAAAGTAAAGTCTAAGTAAGCAATTGTCCTGTAACCACCCTTTTCTTTTCATTTCCCCATTGTACTTTCTGTTTCTGTTTAGTTTATGATTTATTTCTCCTCTCCACAGAGATGAACTCATGAGGTTTTGGACAGCTCCTATTGTTTCCTAACAAGACTGTGATTTTCACTTTTTAAGTGGGAGCTACTCAGCAGAAACCCTGCTGTGTAAGACCTCCATTAACTACAAAGAAGACTAGGGTTCCCCCTCCCCCCTTTAGTTCTCTTTTTTAAAAAAAAAACATTAAAAGTTTGATTTATACCTTACCTTCATCTTGGAACTCTTCCCATTGTTGATAATGAGCCCTTTTCTCATTTATATCTAATAGAAATTTCAGTCTTTCTAATCAATTAGGCCATTTTCTAGGTTTCTCTGCTCAGCACTGTTCCACTTGGGGAACATCTCTCCGGGGAATGCTTTGAATGAATGCATGTCATGTACCTGTTTGTGCTGAAACTGTAAATTTAAAAAAATCAGCAGGAATGTAATAAAGGGACATTATCTGATGTTGTAGCCCATTCATCCTACTAAATTCAGCTAGAGTACCATTTGAACTAATGCAATCAAGGCCGGAACTGAAAAATCATCAAATCATTAGAAGTGTGGATCGTGCAAAGAGGCAGAAGAAACCAGTGGTGAGATACAGCAGGTTCTCTCCGGATTGTGTGAACTGGTAGCGGCGACTGCGGGAGGCTCTGCCCACCCACCCAGATGTAATGTGCAACAACTGCGCATGCTCAGAAGGCTATACGCATGCACATAGGTGGCACGCGTGAGCGAAGCGAGCCCACATGCGTGCACAAGCGCATTTGCGAACCAGTAGGGAAAGTAAGTGAATCCCACCTCTGGAAGAAACAGTAAATCACATACTTAGCTTGTACAAGAAGATTGCACAAACTGATTACAAACAACAACATAACACAGTCGCAAAAGGATTCATTGGAAAATCTGTCAAAATTATTGTGTGCCAGTAATGAAAAATTGGTGGGAACATACTGTAGCGTTGAAAATGAGCAGGTTAAAATATTGTGGGATTTCCAAATACAAACTGATAAAGTCTTGGTTCATAATATACCAGATATAAGTGAGGTCGAAAAGAAGAAAGTGTGGATAATTTATGAGGCTATACCAGGAGATAATAGAATAGAAGACAAAGAATTGGGAAAAAATCACAAAGTATCAAGATCGGAAAATAAAAGTGGAAGGGTTTTGGCATAAACTGGCAGTGGGGGTCCCAGTGGTTATTGACACACTGGGCCACACCAAAAAATATTGGGTGGCACTTAGAAAATCTGCACATTGACAAAATCTTCATCTCATTCCAAAAGCCCACATGTTTGGATCTGTGCGTATACTACACCAATACATTACGACATCTTAGGTGATCGCAAGGTGTTACACCCTAGGTCTCAATATATATGAAGGCCAACAGCAGTTATGTAAATTATGTATCATTATGTAAAAAATACGACATACCTGTATCCGAAAAGTCATGGGAGCACAAAGTGGAAAAAGTTATTGAAAATGAGACAGTGAAGATCTTGTGGGACTTTCGAATACAGACGGATTGTCATTTGGAACATATCACGGTTGTTGAGGGCCGAAGCTGTACCAGGAGATGCCAGAGTCAAAGAAAAAGAATTGGGGGAAAAAAAATCACAAAATATTGTGACCTGGCCATTGAAACTACACAGCTACGGATGAAACATATAACAGTGATACCCATTGTCATTGGGGCATTTGGTACCATGTCCAAGAATTTTACAAAACACATCAAGAAATTGCAGCTTCCTGCAATAACTCCAGTGGAACTGCAAAAGACTGTGCTACTCGGAACATCATTTATTTTAAGAAGATACTTGATTAATACCTAGGATGCTGGCAGCAACCTGTATCAACCATTAGTACCAGTCACTCGTATTTGTAACACATTTTTAAATGTTCAGTTGACTTGAGTTTCATGTTTAATGAATAAAAGAGATGATAATAATAATAATAATAATAATAATAATAATAATAATAATAATAATA
>WNWU01000020.1:8844754-8894949 GCA_012654045.1 Ptyas mucosa
TAATAATAATAATAATAATAATAATAATAATAATAATAATAATAATAGCAACAGACAGTAAGTGCCGCCTATGCGAAGAAGCTGAGGAAACAGTGGACCACCTGGTAAACTGTTGCAAGAAGATTACACAGATTGACTACAAGCAGCAGCATAACAAATAGCAGCAAAGATCTGCAAGAGATATCATTTGCCTGCAAGCAAGAACTGGTGGGACCATAAAATAGAGAAAGTCATAGAAAATGAAGAAGTTAAATTGCTCTGGGACTTTAGAATTCAAACAGACAGGCACCTGCCACATAACACCCCAGACTTAACAATTGTCAATAAGAAAGCCAAAAAAGTCTGGATAGTGGATATGGCAGTGCCTGGAGACGGCAGAATAGAAGAGAAAGAATTGGAGAAGATAACAAAATATAAAGACCTACACATAGAAATAGAATGACAGTGGCAAAGGCAAGCAAAGGTAGTACCACTAGTAATAGGTGCCTTGGGTGCAATTCCAAAACAACTGGAGCACCACTTGAACACCATTGGCATTGACAAATTTACCATCAGTCAATTGCAGAAAGTGGCTTTACTTGGAACAGCTTCCATCCTGCGACGATATCTGTAACACCGTCGAACATCCAAATCTGCCTATCCCAGGTCCCTGGTAAGGACTCAATAGATACACAAAAATGCCAGGCCCAGTCTGAACATCTGGGTTACTGTGCGATGATTAATAAAGTACCATAATTATAATAACAATAGGAATAACAACAACAGTAATAATAAATGCCAAATCCAGTTGAAACATCTAGCTATGTGACCAACCATCATAATAGTAGAATAGAAGAGAAGGCTGGGGGAGAATCACAAAATACAAAGACTGGCAAATAGAAGTAAAATGACTGTGGCAATAGAAATAGAATAGAATAGAATTCTTTATTGGCCAAGTGTGATTGGACACACAAGGAACTTGTCTTTGGTGCATATGCTCTCAGTGTACATAAAAAGACAAGAATCATAAGATACAACACTTAATGATAGTCATAGGGTACAAATAAGCAATCAAATCATACCAGGAAACAATCAATATCAATATAAATTGTAAGGACACAAGCAACAAAGTTACAGTCATGCAGTCATAAGTGGGAGGAGATGGGTGATAGGAATGATGAGAAGATTAATAATAATAGTAATGCAGCCTTAGTGAATAGTTTGACAGTGTTGAGGGAATTATTTGTTTAACAGAGCGATGGCGTTCGGAAAAAACTGTTCTTGTGTCTAGTTGTTTTGGTGTGCAGTGCTCTATAGCATTGTTTTGAGGGTAGGAGTTGAAACAATTTATGTCCAGAATGCAAGGGGTCTGTAAATATTTTCACAACCCTCTTTTTGACTCGTGCAGTATACAGGTCCTCAATGGAAGGCAGGTTGGTAGTAATTGTTTTTTCTGCAGTTAGAAAGCAACAATAGTATCTATAATAATAGACTTATCAGGTGCAATCCCAAAACAACCAGAGTACTACTTGAACACCATCGGCATTGACAAAATCACCATCAGTCAATTGCAAAAGGCAGCTTTAGGTAGAATAGCTTACATCCTGTGATGATACCTGTAACACCATCAAATAACAACATCTCCCTTTCCTAAGTCCTTGGGAAGGACCCCATAGGTGGACCAAAAAGCCAAATGCAGTCTAAACTTCAGGTTGACTCAGCAAACAACAACAATAGTAGAGAAATATTAAATCCACTAAAATAAATGGATGCTGGCCAAGTAGCTTCACTGCTGCAGAAAACCACTTTGAAGTTGAGTTGTAAGCAACCATCAAATGGGAATCAAAAGTTATGTCAGTGGTCTGAATCAGGCGGTAAAATCAGCTCAACTTCGGGGTTGTGTTTTTTTAATGTGCAATTGCCAGCTTCGTTCATGCAATTTGGATGGGATGGTGGATGTAGAGAATGCCATTTTCTGTTAGTAACCTTCCTGCATTTTCCATAGCCAATTGTGTGATCCCACGATTCTGACTGGCAGCTGAGGTCTATTATCAATGCCAAGGAAATTTATCATTGATCTTTGATTTAACATTATGAATGTTTGGGGAAAGTTTAATCACCCATCAAACATTATTGATTGAAGAAGAATGTTTAATTGACCTCCCAGACAGCTAGCCCCTTCCAGCTTTCAGTGGTGGGAGAATATGTTGTCATCTCAGAATGAGTTGGATGATCTAGTGGATTTACAAAACTCTAAATGAAGCAACAACATCATAAAAAAGATGGATTACCTGATGGCCTGCATATTTATGAAACCTCCAGTTATAAAACAGTGCTGGGAATACTGTAAATTTTATGGATCCCTGCTGCCAAGTTTGTGAAAGTTTGTAACTTGAATCTCAGTTATACAAACTTGACAACACATTAAAGAATTTATGGGGATGGAATTAAAACATCTCCATATTTAAATGCTGTCCATCATTCACATCATGGTGTCAAAGGCAGAAACTGGAAAGAATTACAGCACATCTGACAATTTTGTAAATTAGAGGCCAGATATCTTTTTTCGTAAAAAATATTTGTTGTTGTTTGTGGGCCTGAACAACATGTTTTTTGGGGGGAGGGGAGAAAATACAAGAAAAGATAAGAAAAGATCCCTTGTGGTTCATCTCTTCAGAGAAACTCATTCCAGCTCTATATGATAGAAAACATACATTATTTTAGTAATTGGGTTGCCGGTCCTATCCAATCTAATTGTTATTCTTCGCTATCTTAAATTGTCAAAGAATTATGTTTTATTTTTTGTTGCAGTCTGCACACAATGTGTACATCCTAATGAAATCACTTCTAATATGAACTCTGTTTTCATTAGTGATAGGGAAATAATACGTGCTTAAGAAATTATAATAAGTGAAGAAATGGGAGCTGCACAAACATTTTAGCAGCTTTTACTTCTAACAGCTTCTAGTTATGCCAGCAGAATTCATTAGTGTCGATGGCAAAATGCATAACGGAGAAAATACTGCAAGACATCTGTCTGTGTATTAGAAAATCATCTGATGATTTATACACTATTCTCTTTCTGTTAATTAAAAATGACTTTTTGTTTGCTTGTTGTTTGGAAGATTCTGAATTCTTGTGGCTTGGGACTTGCTGCTATTCAATTCTGGAGGACATCAATTGCTAACTATTTGTATCAGCATGTCATCTCCAAAACAGGGTAGGGGGTATGGCTTTGCAGAAATTGTTGAGCTACAATTTCCAAACTGACTCACAAAAGATCACAACAGGGGCTGGTGATGACTGTCAATTAACAAAACCAAGAAGATCACATGTTCCCCAACTCTGCAGTCAAGTACTCTACTTCAACATAGGACATGGAAGGAGTATTAGATATGTTCCCTGCCTTGAGGTATTTATAATAAATAAAAATAAATAAATAAATAAACAAATCTGGATTCATTTGAAATAGAGTGAATTTTCATAAGCTCAAGCTGGTTTTTTTAAGCAGGTTATGAAATGCAGTTTGCATCAAGGACAACTTTCACTGCTCCAGCATAGCAATAGCGCTTTGACTCACAGTGCTTTACAGCCCTCTCTAAGTGGTTTACAGAGTCAGCCTATTGCCCCCAACAATTTGGGTCCTCATTTTACCCACCTCGGAAGAATGGAAGGCTGAGTCAACCTTGAGCCTGGTGAGATTCGAATTGCCAAATTGCAGGCAGCTGGTAGGCAGCCGAAGTAGCCTGCAGTACTGCATTCTAACTTTTTGACTGATTCTAGTAAGCTAAGCCAAGCCAAGCAATTTCTTAAATATTAATAGGCCAAAGTACTTTGGGTATATAATAACATCTCTCTGGAAATATATAACATATTAGTCCAGAAATTGCTAGCCGAATAACACATTCTCTACCCAAGCCTACAGGCCGGAAGCACCAGTATAGTCTGAATGGTGATGTTGAGATGTGCCATTTATGGTTCGTTTCCTTGACTAATTTACTGAGACATTTAGAGCAGGCTAGAGAGTAGATTAGAAGCAGAGTATTCCAGGAATTAATTAATCTGAATCTTAAAAATACAATTTCCAATTTTCTGCACTCTTTCACACTTCAAGCAAGTTTTCTTTTGATTTTGCTGATATGTATGGTTTATAAGTTTCCTATCTCAGACACGGATGGTTTGATTAAGTACCATTATCATCGTTGACTCTTTTTAATGTTTCAATTAACAAATTTAATGTTAAGTTCTGAGTGAAGAATGGAGGTGAGGCCAAAGTTATCTCTAACAGCTCTTTATTTCTATCTGTAAGGCAACTTAAAAAACTCCCTAGCTGACATAGTTCCTTTTATAGGGAACTAATCAGCCAACAACCAATCAGGAGAGAGTATTTCCCCACTCCAACAGATAACCAGTTAATTTCAATTAAAAATGAAAGTTAAAAGAAAAGATGAATGAAAAATGATGGAAATGACTGTACATGTAAATGTGTTTATGAAAAATTAAAATTAAAAAAAAAGATAATCAGGATAAAACCTTCAACTAGCAATTATCTCCAATACCCAACATTTTAATGTAATTAAAAAAGAAAAATACAAAATACAAAAATAATAGTGAAGAGACACATTGTCAAAGAGAAGGAAAAAAAACAACCCCATAAAATTTGCTTTTTTAAAAAAACAGTAAAAAAAATACAACAAACAACCCCATAATATGACTGGTTATGTGCCATTAAATCATTTTTGATTCTGAACAAGCACATACTGTAGATGAATTTTCTCCATGATGACCTGTCCCTAACTTGGCCTTTCAGGTCTTCCAACAATATACCCATTAGCCTTGTCCATCCAGTAACTATTATTCATTCTCTTCTCTTTTCTTTCACTCTTTCCAGGATTAGAGATCTACCAGAGAAATCTCCAGAAAATTAGGTCTTTATAAAATGTGTCCAAAGTTGGATAATTTGCGGCCTGGTTATTTGGACCTCAAGTGGGAAGTTTGGGTTGATTTGTTTAATAGTCCATTTGTTTATTTTCTGAGTTGTCCACAGTATTTTCAGAAGTCTTCTTCAATACCAAAACTCAAAAGCATCAACATTTTTCCTATTTTGCTTCTTCACGAACCACTAGTTCAGTGATGGCTAACCTTTTTGCCATCGCGTGCCAGGAGTGGGGGGTGGTGAGGGGGGGGTTGTGCACAAGTGTGCCCACACTCATAACTCTATGTGCCCCACCCCCGCGCAACACCACCCCAGCTCCCCCGGCACGCGATGGAACAGTGGGCCCAGTAGGCCCGTTTTTCTCTCTCCCCAGGCTCCAGAGCCTTTCTAGGAACTTGGGGAGGGCGAAAATAGCCTTCCCCACTCCCCCAGGCCCTCCAGAGGCAGGAAACAGCCTTTTCCCTACTTCCAGTGGGCCCAGAAGACCTGAAAATCAGGTGGCCAGCACGTGCATGCATGCCAGAGCTGAGCTTGTGTGCCCACCTATATGGCTACGTGTGCCGCCTGTGGCACGTGTGCCATAGGTTCGCCATAACGGCACTAGTTCTTCTCTTGCTTTTGCTGATCTATATTCTCCTGTATAGTTTATGAGTTTTCTATTTCAGACATGAGGGGGTTTATATAGCAGATTCCTTTAAACCAGCTGGCATCTATAGTTCACAAGTTGGCTCACAATGTAATTAGGTTTTGCTAGCATGTTTTGTAACAGATACTTTAAAATCCCAGGTGAAAACTGCTAGTTTTATGAGCAATATTAAAATCCGCACAAATGTATCATGGTATTTTTTAAAATATTTGCTCAACTTTGCTGTAAGAGAAATATTTTACAACTTTTTGTGTGTGTGTGTGTGTGCAGAACAAGTTTCATCTTTAACTATACAAAATCAGCATTTGGTATTGTGGGACATATGTTCAGATTTATTTTCGATAGCTTTCGGGACTTCTTCCTAAGCTGCTGATTCTTCAGTTACCTTTTTAAGTGTTACAGATTTCAACCACAGCATGTTAGATTTTGATCTGCTTTTTCTTCAATATTATACTGGCGGGTTTGTTTTTTCTAGACATTAATTTGACTTCAAATTACTTCCTTCTCATATTCCAGTTTAGATTTTGTAATCATTAGGACTCTCTTCTTCACAGTTTTATTTGTAGTTGTCCTCTACCGCTTCTGTGTCTGGGTATGTATAATTGGTGAATATCACTCCTTGGGTGATATATGATATATGACAGCATGATATATGTCATATATCAAGCATGTGATATATGACAGTCAGTCTCCTTGTTTTGTAATAAACTAGCTTGTGTTAAGTCAATTATTTTTGCAGTATATCTAATTACAGGGACTGTCCATGTGTTTATTGCTTTAACAATATTTCCATTATTTAGTTTAGATTTTAAAATTATCTGGGCTTGATTAATGTGATTTGAACAAATAGATTTTTTTAAAAACATGGCATGAAATAAATCAGCTTTCATTAATTCTAAATATTTGTAGCCTTCTTCAGGTACCAGATGTTTAATGACATTTCCGTTCATTAGCTGTAGTCCAACCTCTCCTGTAATCTAACCTTCTACAATTGCCAAATTAACACATCTGTTCAGGCCAAATTTCATTTTTATATCTGTCCTGATTATGAGAACGGTGCCTAACAGACAATGTGCCCAATAGTGCCTAATTTCAGCTTTTGATTTATCATTTTAGATCATCCGTATAAAGCAAATCTGGGGGCTTTTTGGGTGTGTGTGTGACTTGTTACCCATAAAATACTTGGGAGTGGAATTGTAACAATAGTAGAAATGACAATAAGTCTTTTTTTTTTTGCTTCACTTTATTTTTGCTTTCCCCAAGTCTTTTCTACTTACTGTATTCTAAATTGGTTTTTGATTTTTCCTTGAATATATAGACATTTCCAGAAATCTGCTAATATTCCTGCTTCTTTCAAAAATTTCCAAGCATTGTGGAGTAAATCAAATGCTTTTTTAAATACTCTATGCAGGCCATTAAATGATTCATTTTCTTATGTATTTTTAAAATATTGCTTTGTTAATTAGTCGCTGATCTTTCATGCCCTACAAGCTTTTGCAATTCTCTTTTGTTCCCCTGGGAAATTTTCATTTTTCTTCAATTCTATTAAATTTGGTATAATTCCAGTAAACCTATAACAAATTATAAGCACGGCAATTTTGAGACTACAAAGACTTTTGAGATAATGTTGATCCAGAGGACAAGGGAAGCACCAAGAAGATCTGTCTATGCCGCCTCACCCAATGATATTGTTTTAGTTTTAGTGTGTTTCTTAGTCTAAATAGACAAATGTGTCCCTGCATGTGTCATTTGGTGTCCATTTCAGCTGTGGGAGATGCTGTTTGAATACTTCTTTAAGGAGGAATGCATCCTTTTAAATGTTATCATGGAGAGTTGTGTAGTAGTCTGGCATTGACCTATGAGTCACAATATAATTATGATGTATAAAGGATACTGAACACCATAAACAGCTAGAAAAATAGTATGGAAAAATAAAAGGAAATGAATTGTTTTGAGAAGAAACAAATAGCTTGATATGTTGGGATTAATCATTGTGTCTCAAACAGCCACCTGAAAATTTCCAAGGAGATGAGGCTACATAATCAGAAATAGACAGAATAAAGTGGGTTAAAATGATGTAGTTAATGATCCACCAAAATTCAGAACAGGTTATAGGCAATGTAAAGTACAACCAACTAAATAAACAGGCTAGATTAAATACCATGGGTCACTCATTAGCTTTCCTTTTAAATATAGTCTTCTCATCTCTGGAAAGAATCAGTAACTACAAAAAAGAGTAGTGGATTGGTATGTTCTCTTACAACAATAGCTAATCAAATAAAATACGTTGGGAGAACAAAGCCAAGTAGCAGGCCAATCAACGATCCAGGGGAAGCAATATAGTTTTTGAGAGATCCAGAGTTCTTCTTGAGTTATCAAACACACAGACACAGACAGACACAGACACAGACACACACACACACAGACATACTCACACATTCATGAAGTGATATCAAGCTGATGTTGGTTCTTAGTGATCACATCATTCCAGAATCAAATACCGTAGATCACACAGGATGATTTGCCCTCAATCGGATCTTCTAAATTTCTCAAGAGTGCAGTTGCTGTTCATTCATCATTACCATCTTTCTAGTGGTAATTCTTTTTTCCCCTTTTTCCTGCTACATTTCCCAGCATTGTGCACATCTCAAAGGAGCTGGGTTTTTGCTTAATAGTTCCAAAATATGGTAGTTTGAGCCAGGGGTGAAATCTAAATTTTTTTTGCTACCGGTTCTGTGGGTGTGGGCTTGGTGGTAAGGTGACTGGGTGGGCGTGGCTTGTTGGTCAGGTGGGCAAGTCAATGTCACTTCTTTGCCCTTTTTTAACCTACAAAACACAACACAACACAACACAACTGGCTCACCCACAATGTAAAAGCAGCTGTGCTAGACCCAAAATGGCCCCTGCAACAAGCAGGAACCTCACACAGCCACAAAAAGCCCAAAAAACCAACTTTCACACTTTACACACACAAAATTCCACATACAGCTTTGTGAGATTTTGTGTGTTTGTGTAGTTAGAGTGAAACACTACAGAAACACACAAAATCTCAGAAAGCTGCACAAATATTATTTTATTTTATTTTATTTTTATTTTTATATAAAAACAGCTAAATTTAAAACTTCCTAAATTTTAAATGGCTAGGTCTAAAAAAAGAACAACTAAAAAACCCCCCAATTAACTATTTTTTTTAAAGTTCTCAAAGGGGAAAAAAACTTACCCAATAGAACAGGGGTCTCCAACCTTGGCAACTTTAAGACTTGTGGACTTCAACTCCCAGAATTCCTCAGCCAGCCGGTTTTTCTTGCCAAGGTTGGAGACCTTGCAATAGAAGGTACAAGGCAGGCAGGAAGGCAGGCAGACAGATAGAGCTGCTCACCAATGAGCTTGATTGCAGGCAGGGAGATTCAGTTGCTTGCTGATGCAATGGATTGCAAGGTTTACAGCAAGCAAGGCCAGGCAGCTAAGGTAAGCAAGCTGGAGCTGGGAGGGGGGAGGGGAGGAGGGGGGATTTTTGCTACCGGTTAGCAGGCAACTCAGCTGGGATCATCAGAGCCATTTAAAAGAAAAAAACTTTTTTTCTTTTAAATGGGTCTGACAATCGAAGCCGAGTTGCCTGATTAGCAGGCAACTCAGCTGGGATCGTCAGAGCCATTTAAAAGAAAAAAAAGGCTCTGATGATTGCGCGGCTCAGCTAGGTATGGGGGGTGGGGGCAGGGATTTTTGCTACTGGTTCTCCGAACTGCCTGCCTCCATCGCTACCTACTTGCCCGAGCCGGTCCGAACTGGGAGCATTTCACCCCTGGTTTGAGCCTATCTTTGGGCCTCAAGTGAGATATCAGCATTGATTTGTTCTATTATCCATTTGTTTATTTGGTTTTGGCTATCTATGGCATTCTCAAGAATCTTCTCCAGCACCCAAGTCCAAAATTGTCAATACATTTTCTATTCTGCTTCTTCAAAGTCCAACTTTCACTTCCTTAGAGGAAATCCAACTTTCACTTCCATGGAAAAAACCACAGGGAAAACAGTTGCCTATGGGATCTAATCTTTGCAAGTATAGATGTGTCACACTATCTGAATTTTTTCCCAAGGTCTCCTGTAGCACCCTACCAAGTTCTAGTCTGAGACATATTTCTTGGTTGCTAGTTTATTTATTGTTGATAGTCAATTCTAAAAGACAGAAGATATCCATTATTTCAGTGTCTTCATTATCTATTTTAAGACTGGTTGCTTTACCTATTATCACTACTTTGGTTTTTATTTTTAATCTTAGTCCCATTTTTCATTATACTCCTTGATGTAGGATTCCAGTTAGGGTGAGATGGAGGGTTCTATATCAGTTTAGCCACTCTATAAGGTGAGAGGCAACTCATAAAAGCTTATGTGGTTTTAATTAAATGTGTCAGTAGGAAAAGGTACTGCTAGCTTTCTTCTGATTATTTTTGCCACTATAGACTGTAGGGCTCTCTTCCTCCTCCTAGGAAATAGCTTAGTAATTTAAAATTTCAGAATCGGAGTCAATTGCCTTAAAAACATCTGCAATCCTCTAATTCAGAACCAATTCTAAGTGCTAGATAATGTTGGCCTTTTGATTAGATTATATGGGATGGTTGACAGCACAAAGGAAAGAAGTCTGACTTCTGGCATGAGAAATGTGCAAGAATATTAATAGATATGTGTGTAATATGTGTGTTTTTTTAATACCTTCATGTGAATCTTAACTCCTGCTGACTGTCTTGGCTAGTCCCTGTCATTTTCTTGACAAGATTTTGAAAGAGGTTTTCCTCTTAGAATTGATTCCTTTCTTAGAATTGAAGAAGGGAATCTAGCCCAAGGTCACCCAGCTGGACTCATGCTTAAGGAGGGACTAGAACTCATGGTTTCCCAGTTTCCAGCTTGACAGCTTAACCATTAGACCAAAGTAGCACTCATGCAAGTAAATAGGTCTTTCAAAGAAACTGGAATCCCCTGCTGAATTTTGTTGGTGAACCAAGGTTTTGAATGATCTGTTTATGTAAATGATTACTGGAAACGTTGATCATTTTCATTTTGCAAATGGTTCACAGTCATCTTTTGAAAAGCAGCGGTCTTTCCATCAGTAGGAAAGCCAATAATTCTTTCTGAGACATGTTGACACAGTATAACAAGTCATCCTATGGAACTTCCCACAAAAACATTTCCTATTATGTTACAAGCCCAGGTATTGGATGAATCGATAGACAGTGTTTGCTATAAAGTCTAAAGTCCTTCCAGCTTGCCTAGAGCAGAGCCATCTTTTTTTCTATAAGGGTGCATCAACCCATTGTTCTTCATGTGAGGCCAGGTCGAAGTTAAACAGGTGGCGATAATGTTTTATTTGGTATGTCTCAAATGCAGAATGTTATTCCTGGTGAAGTGGGTCTTGCAAGTTGGTTGCTGAATTACTACTGTTTTCTACTTGGCATTCTAGAAGGATGCAGTCCACTTCTGTTGGGTTGCTGTGCATTACTCTGCAATGTTATAGTTTGGTTTTTTTTATGTTATAAAAGTTTTTATTGGTTAAAAATAAACAATATTATCGCTTACAATATGTAGAATTTTCATTATCCTTTTACAAAGATAATATATAATTACTTTTTTTCACATACAGCAGATCTTCCCTTATTAAAATTACAAATTTAGCAACCGGATTTATATAAAAATATCAATTCAATATCCAGAGTAATATTAAAGTTTACAAAAATAAGAGATATCATAAAAGGCACAAAATAATATATTCCTCTCACTTCATCATTTCTTGGTTCTAGATCTCAAGGTTCTGGCCTTAGCACCCCCCTTCCTCCTGGACCACCACGGCCTTGCCCGCCCCTGCTCCTTGATCATCTAGTACCTCCCCTTCCTCGGTTCCTGTATCTTCACCCCCTAGGAGGGTCTTATGTTGCTCCAGATAGGCCTGAGCCTCCATCACACTATTAATTTTCTTCCTACTGCCCTCCCAGAAAATCATCAAACCTTCCGGCATCAACCACCTGAAGCCTATTCCCTTAAGGTACAATTTACTTGATAAAAAATAATAATTTCTTCTTGATTCTCGTACCTGTCTAGGGATCTGCTTCAAAATGGTGACCTCCTTGCCCCTGTATATCAGCGCCCCTGATCTTTGAGTTCTCAGTATTTCATCTCTCGTTTCCCTTCTCACAAATTTAATGTGGACCTCTCTTGGGACACTATGTAAAATTGCATATTGTGAATTTACTCTATAAACTAGATCCATGTCCCATCTCATAAAATCCAAACCTCTTTCAATAAATTCGCCCAACAATTTAACCATCACTTCTCGCAGATCTTCCTGGTCCACTTCTTCCACATTTTGAAACCTGAGAAAATAAGACATTCTATCCAGCTGCGAAGTTAAAATTACATTTCCTCTCATTTCTTCCCTCTTCTGGATTGCCCGCACCTCCCCCTCCAAACCTCCCACCTTTTTCTTGTTGTCCTCAACCACCTGTTGAACAGCACTTAAATCTTTTTTCATAACTACCATTTCAGATTTTATTTCCAATTGCCCTTTTTGCAAGATATCAAGTTTATCAAGTTTCTCATCCAATTTTGCCAATTTCTGCAAAATGTTTTCAATGTCAGCTGCGGCTGGTCTTTGTCCTTTAGCCATCTTACAGTAATAAAGAATGAGAGGTCCTCAGGTAGGCACAAGCATCCAGAAGGAGAAGGTTCTCTTAAAAATCAGCTCTATTTCCTCACGATCCACCAGAGGGCGCTCACAGGAGCAACGAGTCCGGCTTGTAGAGTAGGTCAAACAGGAAACCAGTGGTGGGTGATGTCATCAATTATATACAAAGAAGCAGGAAATCAAGCTCCAGCCATGTTTCTCCAGAAGGACAGAGGGCTCCAGCCTCCCTTCCCAAATTCTGCCTCCACCATTCTCCACAAAAAATCAGTAAAGTAAGAGGTCTCCTTATTTTTTCTCGCTCTTTCTTCTCAACTACGGCGCCCTTCCCAGCTGCAAGGGGGGGGAGAAACTTCAGCCCCCCCCTCTCACCCACAGGACGCCTCGTTGCTTCGCCAGTCAAAGTCTCTCCTTTTCTAATTATTCTCCGGCCTGCATCTCTTCCTCTTCCGATCGCCTCTTTACCTGCTGCCTTAATTTCGATATACACCGGGTCCTACAGGCACATAGGCACGTAACGGCCTTGGAATGGCCGCTGCGTGCTGCCCACACTCGCTGGAGCCTCGGGCGCGCCAGCATTGGCCGCCCAGCCCCTGGAATTGAGGCAGGGGACCCCTGGCGAGCCGCCCTTAACGGCGGGTACCCCCAAACCAGGGCACCCGGCCCCGAGGGGCCTCCAAGCGGGGGGGGGGATTCAGACGCTGGGGCAAAGAACCCAAACAACGTCTGCTGCCATCTGGAGCCGGAAGTCGTTATAGTTTGGTTTTTGTCCAGTGTTATAAGTTGACTTTAAATATATTGTTCAAATTTATTTCTATTGTATACCTCATATAATTTGTGAATTCTGTTATGGACAGTTTATCATCTGACTAAAGAAAAAGAGAATAATTTTTTAAATAAAAAAATTAAGAGATACCTTATGCCCATGATGGAGAACCTATGGCACGCATGCAAAAGGTGGTATGCAGAGCCCTCTCTGTGGGCACGCGAGCCATCGCCCAAGTTCAGCTGTGCCATGCATGTGTGCACACCTCCCGCCAGCCAGCTGGTCTTCAGGTCTCTGCTGCGAATGCATGGGAGGTGGGATGTGTGCAGGGCGGTGTGTGTTCGGGCATGCACACACGCTTTGGGCACTTGGTCCGCAAAAGGTTAGCCATCACTGCCCTACTCTGTGGTTTGCTGTTATGGCTCTTAGGATAACCAGGTGAGACAATAGTACAGAGCCTGTAGTACAGTGGTTTAAAGCACCCTGTTATTAACATCTATTAACATCTGCTGCTTGCAATTACTGCAAGTTCAAATCCCACCAGGCTCAAGGTTGACTCAGCCTTCCATCCTTTCTAAGGTAGGTAAAATGAGGACCCAGATTGTGGGGGCAATAAGCTGACTTTGTATAAATATACAAAAGTATGAAGGCTATTGCTTAACGCACTGTAAGCCGCTCTGAGTCTCCGGAGAAGGGCGGCATATAAATCAAATTAAAAAAAAAAATACTCTATGGAGATTCTCAGTCATCCAGGTCATGACCTAGATGGATCTCCAGGCTAATGTAATCAAAGACGTTGGAGCATCTTTCATAATCTCAAACTAAGACAACCTTGATATTAAACCGGAAGGCAAAGAGTTGAAGAAGTGTGGTCTAGTTCAAACTACTCTGTAGGAATCTTCATACGCAGAAGTTCTATCAAAATAGCCTACACGGTGCTTACTGCTTTTCCTTTTTAATATTGCACAATTGATAAATAATTCACAGACACTTCTAGGCAGCAGCTTCTCTTTTTCCTACAGCCAGACCTGAGGTACCTTAATAAATAGGTAAGTCTAGGCATCAAAGCAAGGACCATTGTCTTCACTGAATATACACCCTGGTTGATATAAGTGGAAACATGTTGAGGGTAACCATGGAGAGAGTTGATGAGAAGACATTGTAGGTTTGAAATATACAGGTACAAAGTCTCATTCCTGCTGTGACAAGCACCTGCAGACTTCTGGTTATGTAGGAGAAAAAAGTGGTGGAGGTAGAGAATCACCAGCATTTTTCTAAAGTTTTGTTTTATTTAGTCATGTTTCTGGACCCAAAAAAGGCCACTGACAAAAAGCAGACTAGCCTCAGATTTCTAAACAATCTCCTGATGTACTCATTCTGCCTTAGAAATGAGAAACATGAGACAGATAAGACTGTGCGAAGGCAATTTTTAGAGAGTCGAATGTAAACTATGTGACACAATTTATTTATACAAGTTTAAAACAGGTATCTTCCTCAAAAGGTGCATACAGATGTGGTCAGTTGCTGTGGGTAAATTTAAGAGATGACTCAATTTTTATTTGAAACACGACACTTTCTCTTCCCCTCACCAAAGGTTACTGAAAGTTTAATTTTTGTTTTGTTTTCCATATAAACAGGATGCGGCTACTTAAGCACTAAGTATCCCCCCAAACAGTCTTTAGTGATTCGTCATGTCACCAAATATAAAAACTCTGCACATGCAGAGTTTGTCACCACTAGATCCTTAGGATTTGTTAGACCCAGTGCAGATTAACTGGGCCCATGAATGTTGTGTGAGCGAAGAAAGAGGCAGAAGGTCAAATCAACACTAAACATTTTCGTAAGTACGTATTGTTCAGAACATGAAATGTGTATACTGTACCTCTGAGAACAATTACAATGTTGGTTGGCAATGTTCAGCCTTTCACGGCCCATTTCTCCTGGTTGCTGTTCTTATCTTGCCTCCCTGCCATTTATTTATTTATTTATTTATTTATTTATTTATTTATTTATTTATTTGATTTATATGCTGCCCTTCTCCGGAGACTCAGGGTGGCTTACAGTGCGTTAAGCAATAGCCTTCATACTTTTGTATATTTATACAAAGTCAGCTTATTGCCCCCACAATCTGGGTCCTCATTTTACCCACCTTAGAAAGGATGGAAGGCTGAGTCAACCTTGAGCCTGGTGGGATTCGAACTTGCAGTAATTGCAAGCAGCAGATGTTAATAGATGTTAATAACAGGGTGCTTTAAACCACTGTACTACAGGCTCTGTACTATTGTCTCACCTGGTTATCCTAAGAGCCATAACAGCAAACCACAAATTATCTTCCCTTTCTCTTGTTTATTTGCATCCTGCCTTTATTATTTTTACAAATAACTCAAGGCGATGAACACATCCAACATATATTCCTCCTCCCGTTTTCCCACAACAACCACTTTGTGAGGTGAGTTGGTCTGAGAGAAAGTGAGTGACCCAAGGTCACCCAGCTCATTTTCAAGGATCAGGCAGAACTAGAACTCACATACGCCTGATTTTTAGCCTGGAGCTTTCAGCTCCTGTTCATTGCAATATGGAGAAGATCCTTTGCTAGTTTAGCCCAACTGAACTTACCATATACCTTATTTTAAAATTCTAAACTTTACTTAAGTGATACCTTTGAGGATATCATGTGGTTTGTCTTAGTATTATCATTCTTTGTTTTCAATATGGCGGCAGTATTAAAATAACCTTTAGGCTGTAAGCTTCACCAAATATTGTGACATTTACAATACTTCTGAATAAAAATTGTACTGTATATAGCTCTGAATGGCTACAGATTTAAATACAGATACTAAATGTAAGATCACATTCCTACTGCAATCATTCATTCTGCTTATCCATTGCTCTTCTTTTTAATGGCAGAATCAATACAATTACACAAAGGCCAAGTATAAATTAGTTACATGTAAAATGTCTATGTGATCACAACTAAGTAAGATCAATAGTTAAGTGCAAAACAGTTACATAAATCTACTTTAGCAATAGCACTAGCACTTATATATCACTTCCCAGTGCTTTACAGCCCTCTGTAAGCGGTTTACAGAGTCAGCACATTGCCCACAACAATCTGGGTCTTCATTTTATTGACCTCAGAAGGATGGAAGGCTGAATCAACCTTGAGCCAGTCAGGATCGAACTCCTGGTCAAAGTTAGCTTGCAATACCGCATTTTAACCTCTGTACCACCACGGCTCTTTACTACATAATTTCCACACGAATGATCATTATATATCTAGAATCCATGAAAGAAATGTTTCTGTAGTTCCCAGAGTCATAGACACCCCATATATCAATGACATGGTATACATAGTGATGCAATTGGGCAAATGATACAAATAAATTAAAGATAATTTATTTTGACTTATGCTTAGCAACTCTTCAAAGTTACAATGGTCCTACCTTGGGGCCACTTATGACCCAGATTTAAGGTTCTGACTGTTGCCCCCCACCCCCCAAGTCATATGACTGAACTTCAGGCACTTGACAACACAATCACTTTTACGGGCGTTTGCAGCGTGCCTTTTTATGATGGGTTGCTGTTGTTGTTTTGCCAAAATCTGGCATTTATTTCTGGTTTGGGGCAAAACCACACCCATGACAAACCACTGATCCACAAAAAAAGGTAATAAAATTGAGTCAGTCCCATTTTACAACTGTCATGATTTACGACTGCTAGGCAGTCTCCATTTTAATCTTACGTTGAGTACCCCCTCCAGATAATTTGTGTCATTTATGCAATGAAGTCATGACAGGATGACATCACTTGCCCACGGCTTCCCTTTACGCCTGTCCTTCCTAAATACCTGTCTTCTGGAATATACAATGAGAGATACAAAATAAAAAAAATATTTTTAATTTTTTAAAAAAGGGGAGGAAATATTGATTTCTCTGTATCTTTGCAACATGCATGGAAAAACTTGAAACGGAATTTCGTGACCCTTTATTGATGGACGGCTGCTAAGGCTACCCTTCAAACAACAACATGGCAAATTCTCTGCTATTTCCCTCAGCTTCTACCTCAGTGAAAAAGAAGAAAGGGAAGGAGGAGGACGAGGAAGAAAAGAGAGGAATGGGTGGAGGAGATGCAAGAATATGGGAGATTTTAGGCTCAAAGGTAGCTGGTAAACATGGAGAAAAATAAACTCAGCACTTCTCATATGTATGTGGAAAGCTTAACAGAAATCTGAGTAAATTATACCTCTGATTAAACTACTCATTAAAGTACTGTGGAGAAATTCCAGTATATTTAGGAACATAGCAGGAGGCAGGTATAAAATTATAGTAATTTGAACTACATTTTTAAAGAGGATTGTGCATCATCCCATATGTCCTGATCAGCACCTCTAAGGAGCAAGGTTTTACCGCGTCTGTTGTGACCCAGGCCCAAGTAGGTATTATCAGACGCAATCAGTTTGAAACAGACTTTATTAGAACAGTTGAGAATTAACTCATTCTCAGCGTAGTCCAAACTAATTCAAAACAAATTCTTCATAACACAATTCTTCAGCCTTATCACCAACCTTGGTCTAATTAGGCAACCTGCCAAAGGCTTTTCTTGGCAAAAGTTCAGAAGCAAAAGACGCCGACAAGAAATAAATGCAGCAAGACAAGAAACAAATCTATCAATGTTGTTTTCCGACAAAGAGCCCAAGAGCCGTTGCTGGTCTTTTAAGCCTTATGGGAGGGGCCAATCATCTCTTGGCCTTACTCCTGAGTCATCCTTTTTGCTTTAGCTGCTCTTGCCTTCTGGCAGCTCTTCTCATGCATGCACTAGGAACAGGTTCCTCCTGTTCCTCTGCCTCTCTGCTGTCAACCTCTGGAGGTTCCGGAGTCCGCACATCACTCCCAGATGGCCCTGGCCCAGTGGTGGGTTGCCCCTGGTTTACACCAGTTCTATAGAACCAGTAATAAAACTGGTGGGAGGCTCCGCCCTCCGACCCCAACGTCATCAAAATGCTTCTACGCATGCGCAGAAGAGCACGTGTGTGTGCGAGCAAAGCTCGTGTGTGCGCGCGGCCCCATTGTGAACTGGTAGTAAAGGTAAGTAGAACCCACCCTGGCCCCATCTCTGCCTCTGACACAGAGCCCTCATCTGGGCCTTCCCTAGCTTCCAGGACTGGCCCATGTTCTTCCTCAGCCTCCTCACTGTCCAACTCCACTGCCAGCTCCGCAGGCTGCTGGCGGACCACAACAACGTCTATATTGTGACATATAGCACATGATTTGTGATCGAGGTTGCTAAATGTCAAAGGGATTCAGTTTTACTGATGACATCACCATTATGTCATGTGATCATCTCTTCTGGGAGATTTTTTAAATGCTTCCCTTAAGTCTCAATAGGCACATATTTCATGTTACTTTATATCACAAAATTGTCAACTTTACATGGTAATGGGAATTCTGGGAGTTGAAGTCCACGGGTCTTAAAGTTGCCAAGGTTGGGAAGCCTTGCTTTAAAAGCTACTTCTCCCTGCAGTGGAAGAATCGATGGCTGCATTAGCTGAATGGAAGTAAAATGTTAAGTTGCCCCTCCCTTTTAAGGAAGATGGGTAGAAAGTGAAGAGAACTAGGGAAGAAAAGCAAGGGTTACCAAGAGGCTGGCCATTGATGTATGGACAGAGGAAAAGAGGAAAAGCAATAGGAGAGAGTGTAAACCTACTTGTAGCAAAACAAAAGAGACACACATCAAACGGCCCTTTTGATGAGTATTTTATAATTATAGAATTGCAAAATCCCACAAGACTTTTTCATTGATGTATCTTTTTAATGAGAAGCAACTTATATCCTACATTATCTGTTATCTGTTGATACACTAGGATTCATCTGTAGTTTTAATGAGAGAGAAAATATACCTCAATCAGAGGGGAAAATATACCCCAATCAAGGAGAAAAATAATAACTTAATTTTATCATTTTGGGCGTAAGTGACAACCAGATTTTGAAGTGCATTTGTAGGGCCTGAAAATAAATGTAGAAAAAAAATTGATGTCACCTTTGACCAAATAGATCTGATTTCACCGCGTATCTTCTGATGCCCCCAGCAGTTATTGATCCACTACACAACGAGTGGCTTTTACTGGCTGTTCCTCGCTGTCTCTAATTCTCATCCAAAAGGACCTGATGGGGGCTCTTTGAAAGAAGCAAAATGGGATGTGATTGGCATCATGCGTGCCACAATGCTCCTTGGACAGGAAAGTGGAAAAGAACAAATTTCAAAGCGCTCTGTGGAAAATAACATGATGTTCTGCAGAAGAGCAGCCTGAATGCTGAGAGATCCACTGTGGGAGATGGTTTAAGTACATTGCTTGGAGCAGAAAAGACTCAGCCTTGTCAATATTTGAGTCTTCCCAGTGAAATAAAGAACATTATCTGCCCTTTTAATGACAGTTGAATGTGCCAGCTTAGCTGTCATCCAGACGAGCTCCTGCGGTTACTACAAACAGTGCAAATTACCCAATGTATTTATTTTTTCCCCAACATTATGAGCACACTAATTTTTCTCTTCAGTTCCCCCCCTCCCCTGCTGATTCAACTTTTCGTCCTGACAAACAAAGGCCCTGAGTGACAGCCAAGGTGCCCTTCAACTCTGGAGAGAGAGAGAGAGAATTAGTTAATGAAAAACCGAGAGACATCATTTCCTTGAGTGCACTGCTTTTGCCTCCCCTTTTTTTCCTGCACTGTCACAAAACATAATGAAAAGAACAAGAACAACCTTAGAAATAATTGAAAGGTGTATGTGTTTGTGTGTAGAATTGTGCTCAACTCCTGGATTAGTTCAACTTGTTTTCCCTGTCAGAAACCTGTCCTTTAGCAATGATGGCCACCAAGCACTGATTCCTATGTAAAGGTTTCCCCTGTCCAGTTGAATCTGAGTCTATGGGGTGGTGCTTATCATCTGCCCAATACCATCCCAATGGTGAAGCATAGTGGTAGCAGCATCATGTTGTGGGGATGTTTTTCAGCAGCAGAGACTGGGAGAGTGGTTGGGGTTGAGGGAAAACTGAATGGAGCAAAGTACAGGGATATCCTCAATGAAAACCAGTGCTGAGGTTCTTAGACTGAGCTGAAGGTTCACTTTTCAACATGACAACGATCCTAAGCACATAGCCAAGAGAACACAGGAATGGCTTAGGGAGAACTCTGTGAATGTCCTAGAACGGCCAAGTCAGAGTGCTGACATGAACCCTATTGAACATCTCTGGGGGGACCTGAAAACGGCTGTCCACCGATTGTCGCCATCCAACCTGACTAATCTGGAGAGGATTTGCAAGGAAGAATGGCTGAAAATCCCCCAATCCAGGTGTGTAATGCTTGTCGCGTCACACCCCAAAAGACTCAAGGCAGTAATTGCTGCCAAAGGTGCATCAACAAATACTGAGGGAAAGGTCTGAATATTTGTGCCAATGTGATATTTCAGTTTTTTCTTTTTAATAAATTTACAGACATTTCTAAAATTCAGTTTTCAGTTTGTCATTATGAGGTACTGAGTGTAGATCAACGAGAAATAAAAAGCACTTCAACAACTGTAGAATCAGACTGCAGCATAACAAAATGGACAAAAGTGAAGGGGATCTGAATACTTTCTAAATGCACTGTATGTCAGATTCTGAGGATCCCAAGGCCATGTCTTTCAGAGGAAGATGCATCAAGAGTAATGATGTCCTTGAGAAGTCCTAATGCAGTCCCTATAACAATAGAAGCAATGTTTTAAAGATGATATCTGTCTCTATTTCTCAGATGGAATGTATCAGTTTGAGGCATATCGGTATTATGGATTTAAAATTAGCAGTTGTGCAAACCCTGTGATTTGTGTTTCTGAGAAGACATTCATCTCTTTAACAAGCCTCACAGCAACTGGACAGAACTAAGCATTTTATAAGCCGCCTTGAATCTTCGGAGAAAGGCGGCATACAAGTTGAACAAATAAATAAATAAAATAAACTACAGTTCCAAGGACTTGTGTGTGCAAAATCCATGGCAATTAAACTGCTACACAATTTTAGTATAGATGTGCTGTTCACTATCATTCTTCTCTCTTGGATTTCATTCTTGGTGGCTGCTAGTTCTGCACTGCCTTCTATTATTATTATTATTATTATTATTATTATTATTAAAAATATATTTTAAACAAGATTTAAAAGGAATCTGGAATACAATGTGCAATATACAACCGGAGTTTGTTCTGCATTGTACTGCTTATTTCCAAAAGAGAATTCTGTAATGTAGTATATATGTATACATATATGTAATCAATATATTTGAGGTACTGAATCTGCTCTTGTTAAATCACATCTATTGTGATTGAAACATATACACATATAAGGCAATCATTTTGTTGTTTTAATGGCAGCTCATAGCAAATAATATGGAGCCTCCAAATGGTAGTAGCCAACCATAACTAAAACCCTTGTAAACCTATTAAAACTTAAATGTAGTTAATATTGTAATTTATAAATAACCTAAAAATTACCAAAAATCTTGATAAAGCCATTTCTTTGTTTAGCACCCATCTGGGTGAAACTTCCCAGCCTCTCCAATGGCATATTCTATAAGTGACTTATTTTTATCTTCATGACTAGCCATAGCTCCAGTCAAAATTCTTAACAATGCTTATAACATGTGACTGCCACTTTTTCTTTCATTTGTGTCGTGATTGATCAACAATTTTTATCTCATGCAACAAGGCTTTTTTCAGGAATTCGGATAGAGCTGGTTAGGTTGTCTCTCACAAATGGAAGAAGCAATGTTTGTAGAAATATATAGCATCTTACTTCCATTTACAATATTTGTAGACCAACCCCAGCTGTGAGACTCTGGGTCATATGCAAGAAGATAAAAAAGCAAATTAAAACAAAGCAATACATAATGCCATGATATCTGCACCATCAGTTAGGTCCAGAGATATTATAAATATAACAATTTAATTGCTTTGATGAATGAAAGAAGGAAGACTGATGTATGTTTACCTTTGGGTAAACCACATTCCAGAGCAGGGGGTGGACTGCTGCACAAAAGGTTTTTTCCTAACTCAAGTCCTGTATATTTCCCATGGTGGCTGGGAATGATGGGAGCGAGAGTTCTGCAGCCACAAGTTTTAAATGGAAAGTTATGGATCTGGATTTTTTTTAAAAAAAATGATAAATGAATCCTGGATTTTGTGTTTGATGAGGATACATATCAGAGGTGGGTTTCAGCAGGTTCTGACCAGTTCTGGAGAACCGGTAGCAGAAATTTTGAGTAGTTTGGAGAACCGGTAGTAAAAATTCTGACTGGCCCTGCCCCCATCTATTGTCTGCCTCCCAAGTCCCAGCTGATCGGGAGGAAATGGGGATTTTGCAGTATCCTTCCCCACACCCACCAAACCATATCATGACACGCCCACCACGCCACAAATACAGAACCGGTAGTAAAAATTTTTGAAACCCACCACTGATACATATGCAGGTCAAACATGCCCACTGCTTTGACTGTGTGATCCAGTTTGCTTCTTTTGAAGCAAATCTTCTTTGATGTGTTTTTGCATTAGTTCTTTTGCTTAAGGGCTGAAGGCTTCTTCCACAGCTTTTTTGCATGTAGCAGTTTCATCAGGTGCAAACTCTCTGGGGAAATTTGGAGATGTTGATTCAGTTTGATTTACAAGACACTTCCATTTAACTTCTGCCTTTTGCAAACAAGGACAACTTATAATTTGGGTCCTTGAGACAGTCCTGGGCACTAATGATCAAAGCAGCGCTAGGATTCAAATCTTTGCAAAAGGCTCAGCATGTCTCAGCTTTCCATTTTTAATGTCTGAGTTGCCTCTCCCTAGTGTTCTTATCACAGTGGCATAGAGCCACTTGTCTATTAAAAAAAAAAAAAACCACCTCTGGTTTTAAGAGAAACAATTCAACTGCAAAGCACCTTAGGATGGGATGGAAGCTTGATTTTATCTTGCAAAAATAAAATTTTGTATGTCATAACATTAGCATAACGTAATAACATAGCACAACATTAGAGGGTTCACCTCTTGACTTTCTAGAAAATATGAAAGGTGGCTTATTTCACTGTAGCACTCTCTAATTTATTCTTCATGGCTGTTAATGTTCCCCTTTTCATATTTCTGCCTCCGTTCAGCCACAGTTGGGAGGGGCTGTGAAGACTGAAAAGCAGGCACTCTGAATAACGCAATCAGAAAAGACAAGAAGGCCTTAATGGGTTTAGTTCTAGTGTGGATTTTAGTATACATGCACTTTACAGACGTAAATTAATCCCTGTAAATCTGTATTTGAGAACAATGGTGAAACAGCCAAGAGGTTTCTTAACACTCTCAGCATATCACAGTCCCCAGATTCTGTGAGGGATCTCACGAAGAACGATGGTCCGTTGAAGGCGCTTCCAAGAAAAGGCAGCACGCAAGGATGCAATTAAGTTAGGTCTTTATTGAGAAATAAAAGTAGGCAAATATAAATTCCCTGACATGGAGGCATCCATGCCTGGATCAAGCCCATGGGTGAGTCCCATAGGAGAGTAGAACAAGAACAAGGGGAACAAGAACAAGAGGGAGCAGCCCCTGTGCAGGGGTTCTTATAGGGGTCCCTGGCCCCTCCCTTACCAGTGTGTGAGGGGGCCGGAGGACCATTGACTTTCCCCCAATGGGGCTGCAGGGGCCGGAACCCCTTGACCCACCAGTGGGATCAAAAGTCCCTCTTTGCTCCCATCTGGTGACCTTTGAAGAAACTGCCATGGCTGGCACAAAACACCTAACAGATTCTTTGAAAGCAACGATGTTTGAATTAATATAAACCAGATACTGTATAGGTTAAAACCGTTCATATCTCCAAGGAAGATGAAGAAATAAGGCTTTTATTGACTCATAATCCATAGACATGAAAAGCAACTTTTGCTGTTTTTTGTTTGCTTTTATGAAGTTTGGGACAAGAAACAGCAACAAGAATCAACAACAAGCATCTAGCATACTTTAATAAATCACATTATGCTACAGGCCAATTCTAAAACAATACTTGCTGGAAAGCTTCCATCATTTAAATACTCGTTATTTCAAATCAACAATTAGCTTAATCAACATTGGATATTATCTTTTAACATTTAAATTCTCCAGATCTTGAAACTGTGTTTAACAAAATTTAGAACATTTCCTGTAATTATTGCATCTGCATTTACTCTGAAGTAGAAATACAAAACCTGAGAATACTGCAGGATTCAATTAGGGTTGGTCACTAGGACGAGAGGTTTAGTCTTCCAAGCTTTCAGATTCATCCTGGAGCCCATCCTCCACCCATCCATCAGCTGATGAACTGATTTATTCCATTGGGAATAAATTAGAGCGTGTAATCTTTACCTATTAGTAAAAAAGATTCATATTAAAATCTATTCAAAAGGCCAAGGATTTTATTAAAAAAACATGGATCATACTTAGATTTAATGAATGTCGAAGAGAAAGGAGTATATGAGCAGCAACAGGTTACTGACAGGAGTCACAGCTAAAGACTTTGACAGATTGTTTTCTTGAGTATGGAGGAGAAAATTACAATGTGGAACATGCTTCTCAAAAAGGAAAGGTTATCCATTATTTTAAAAAGTTGAATCAAGATGCAATTTGCTTGCAGGAAACAGTATAAGGTCAAGAGATGTAAAATGTTTGATATATAAATCTTTAGTGAGGAATTTAGATCAGCAGGTGTGAAAAAGATTAATGGCATTGTTTTCTATATTAAATCACAGCTTAAAGCAGCCTAGAATTGCCTTGGTGAGATGGGCAACATAGAAGTTTAATAAATAAATAAATAAGCCACAGCTTTTATTGTCAGAAGAGCAAGGCTGATATGAAACAGTAGAAGTCAATTCAACAGTTGAATACAAGGCATTAAATCAATAATTGTTCGACTTTATGTGCCAAATAATTAAAAAAGGGTTTTTTCCCCCAACATATGGAAACTTGTAAAAAGAAGTTAGATAAACTTTTTATTTGAATTTGGATAAAGAAAATTGGGATACCAGTGAAGTTGTAATGTGAAGCTATTTTATTCCATATAGTTGGGAGCTAAACAGGAAATCCTGGAAAAAAATAAAAATTATACTAGATGAAATTAAGAGGAAAGAAAAGGATTTATAGAAAGCACCTGAGTGCACTGTTTTACATCAAATTAAACCCTTACATAAGCAAATATCCATGTTAATTGTAAGAGAAATAGAAGCTAAGTTAAACAACATGAAACAGAAAAACTGGCAAACGATTGATTTATACATTGAGAAAGAAGAGAGAAAGGGAAATAATATTAGAGATTCAAGAAGGTAAGACTATGTTAACCATGTGATTATTCAGAAATACTTTTATGATTTTTATTCAACTCTGTATAAAAACCACGAAGTTCCCACTAGAAAAGTTTAATGAATATTTGAAAAAAAAACATAATTTACCCAAATTCTTTTGAGTTGAGAAACAAAATATGAATAGTACTATAACAACTTTTGAAAAAAAAATCAGAGGCTATAAGAAAGATCAAAATAGGATAGGCATCAGGCCCTGATGAATTACCAAGTTTATAAGTGTTTTGAAGATCATTTTCTACACCTATTTAAATATGTATGAACTTTTTATTACAAGGATCTCTTATGACAGAATCACGGAAAGAAGTGAACATTTTACTTCCAAAAGAGGGGTAGGCCTTGACTTAAACTAAAAATTATAGACCAATTTCATTGCTGAATAAGCCACCCAGAGTTGCTCGATAATAAGATGAGTGGCATATAAATGTAATAAACAAACAAACAAACAAATAATGATTAGAAAATATTTATAACAATACTGGCTCACAGGGTAAAGAGAACTTTACAAGATTTTATTCATGAGGACCAAAAAAACAATTAAGAGACAATTGTGAGAACTGTTCTGTATGTAATAGAATATTGCAACAACATAATAAGATGAAGGCAGCATTGATTTTTCTTGATGAAGAGAAGCTTTTGATTGTTTGGACTTTCATGTTGAAAGTTTTGGAGGATATGGATTTTGGGGAGAATTTTATGTAAGGGATAAATCAATGTATACATCATAAAAGGCACATATTTATTGTCAATCATGAGTTAACTAAACCACGTGAAATTCAGAAGGGAGCAAGGCAAGGGATGGCCTGTCTGACCTCTACTTTTTATTTTAGTCTTAGAAGTTTTGTGTAGAGGCATTAAGCAGGATGAGAAGATAGCAGGCTTGAAAATTTAGAGAGACTTATAAATTGAGAGCTTTTGCTTATGACCTAATTCTGAGTTTACAAACCTCAGAAAGGTATAGAACATTTAATAAACAAGTTGAAACATTTTGGAGCATTAGATGGATTTAAAATAAGCAAGCAAAAAACAAAGATGGTTACAAACATGAGCCCAGAAGTTTAAGAGATTCTGATGAAAAAGATAGCTTTTAATATTGAGAAGAAAGTTAAGTATTTGGGGGTGATATGGGCTAATATGAATGGTATACTGTTTCAGAAGGATTATGTTATTTTATGAATTATGTAAACAAGAATTTGCTAAAGTGGGATACAAATCTCTCACTATTTTTAACAAACATTCATTTCATGGAAACAGATTCATATTACCACTACTTTTCCACCAGCTTTTGCACATCTCAAAATTGTTCCATTTCCCCTTCTTTATTAAATTTTATACCAAATGATACAAATTAATAAATTTGCTCTATTTTTTTGCTTGCTGGTATAACCTGCAATTGTTCACTCAATTTCCTTTTGAAAATTACTTTGGTCTTCAGTACACTTAATGTATTAATTTTCCAATCCATACTTACATAATATGTTTGACACACACCCTGCCTGGCAATCCCCCCCACATAATAACACCCCCAGTTTTACTCTTTTTTCCAGAAAACATTCTATTATCTATATATTTTTCTTATTCACAATCTCTTCCACTTCAACATTCCAACAAGTGTCCTTTTTGTACTTTCAATTAGCATAATTCCATACACTTCTGTGGTATACCCTACCACCTTTGCACTTTGTTCCAATCAAGTTTCCTAATTCAATTTCCAACATTCTCTTTCCATTCATTCTTTTTGGAGATTAATCCATCTTCTAGCAATGTTTGTATAAATCACATACTTTCCCTTTCTATCATCATTCTACTTTCACTCTTATTTCTTCACATTTTCCTTGTATGTTCCCCAATCCATTTTCCCGTGATCCACTCTGTATACTATTGAATATCTGTGTCATAATTAGGGCCATTCAACGGATTCATAATTATCCCTACACCTTCATTTACTTGCATGAAGTCATCACGGTCATCTTCGTTCACGTACATCTCCTCTCTCTTGGTTGACACATAGAATTCCTTATAAAGTCCAAGTTCTAATATTCTATATAATGTATCATTAGATGGCTCCATTGAAGTTCTTCTATTGGCTATCACAGCTTTAACATGCAAAAGTTTTATATCCATTAACCAACCTTAGTTATACTTGTATAACATGCCGTATTACTGCTAAATTTGTATTTTACAAGGTTTGCCCCAAGAGATGCTCGCTCTATTCTATGCAACTTAGTTTACTAATCTATTAGACTACTCTGGAAGCCCGTATCCTACCAACTGGGAAGTCTATGAAGTGTATTGACACACATTCAGGAATCACACTCAGTGATTCTCCAATTTAATATTTTTAATATTTAATATGCCTTTAATATGCCTTTAATATTCCCAAGTCTATAAATAAAAAATAAACATATTAGTCAGAATGAATATTTGATTTTAAAATCAGCATCCTTGGGTTCTGTATGCTTCCTTCATAATATTGCAAATGTCAATTCTGCTGATGAATTTATCATTCCTAATAAAACATCTGGCTTTATTCCGATGGTACATACAACTGATTAAATTGGCTTGTGTTTGGCCCACTAAAGAAGCCATAGCATTTGTTTTAATTATTGAGAAGGTTTTGCATTGATGATTCAATGTATAGCAGCAGCATTCCTCTCTGGATCACTGAGACATCTGTGCAGTTCTCAGCTCCAGAATGTCTAAAAGTTCACGGACCATCCCAAGATCAGACTTCTTTGGGATAAACTAATTGAGCTTTTTAGCTTTTAGAATTTCCCCCACTTGAGCGATATTGATGCAGGGACAGTGGGGACCCTCGGAAGATGGCAGCCAGAGATCTTCTTATTTTCAGAGAGCTGGGATCTTGACATGTTAATTAACGGAGGCAAGGTGGACTTTTTGATAGGACCAAATGGTTTCTTTCTATCTCTGGGGTGAGGCTGTTTTGCAGATTCTTCATCCCGTTCTGGGAATGTCAGCTGCATCGTTTTCAACTCTGATTCAGTGGTGCACACGATGCCCCTGTTCATCATCCGTGGTGTCATGGGCAGATTGCTGGGGAAGGTTAGAGTCTCCATCTCCTAAGAGTAAATATAGAAAGAACCATCTAGATCAGAGGTCTCCAACTTTGGCAACTTTAAGACTTGTCGACTTCAACTCCCAGAATTCTTCAGCCAGCTTTTTTGCTGGCTGAGGAATTCTGGGAGTTGAAGTCCACAAGTCTTAAAGTTGCCAAGGTTGGAGACCCCTGACCTAGGTCATCCATGAAAGATGCCAAATTAAGAATCTAGTAGTATTGTAATTTTTTTTGGAAAACTAATTACAATCAGCCACATCCCAATTAGAGTTTAAATTACAGGTAATCCTTGATTTATAATAATTTGTTTAGTGACCGTTCGAAGTTACAACAGCACTAAAAAAGCAACTTATGACCGTTTTTCACACTTATGGCCATTGCAGCATCTCCATGTTCACGTGATCCAAAATTTGGATGCTTAGCAATTGGCTCATATTTATGATGCTTATAGTGTCCCAGGGTCACGTCATCACCTTTTGAGACCTTCTGACAAGCAAAGTCAATGGGGAAACCGGATTGACCTAACTATTGTGTTACTTCTTCTTCTTCTTCTTCTTCTTCTTCTTCTTCTTCTTCGTCTTCTTCTTCTTCTTATTATTATTTCGATTTTTATACCGCCCTTCTCCTTTTGGACTCAGGGCAGTGAACAGCCAAATAAAACATTTGTACACAAAAGTTAAAATAGTTTTAAAAATAATTAAATGAAATTTGGCCCATAATTTAAAGCATTTCAATTTAAAATCAGTATCAAACTTAAAAAAACGACATAAAATCAGGCCAGCCCGGCTAACTGAAAGAAATAGGTTTTAAGGTCTCAACGAAAAGTCCGGAGGTCTGGGATCACTCGTATCTCTGGGGGTAGATCATTCCAGAGGGTAGGTGCCACCACAGAGAAGGCTCTCTCCCTGGGGGTCGCCAGCCGACATTGGCTGACGGCACCCTGAGGAGACCCTCTCTGTGGGAGTGAACTGGCCAGTGGGAGGCGATTGGTGGCAGAAGGCGGTCCTGTAAGTACCCCGGCCCTAGCCATGGAGCGCTTTAAAGGTGGTCACCAACACCTTGAAGCGCACCCGGCAGTCCACTGGAAGCCAATGCAGCTCGCGCAGGAGAGGTGTCACATGGGAGCGCCCCGTTGCTCCCATAATCCCCCACGTGGCTGCATTCTGCACCAGTTGGAGCCTCTGGGTGCACCCCAAGGGGAGCCCCATGTACAGAGTGTTACAATAGTCCAGACGAGAAGTGACGAGTGCTTGAGTGACCGTATGTAAGGAGTCCCAATCTAGAAAGGGGCACAACTGGCATATCAGGTGAACCTGATAGAAAGCCCCCCTGGCCACGGCCGTCATGTGCTCTTCTAAAGACAGCCGTGTGTCCAGGAGGATGCCCAAGTTGTGAGCCCTTTCCATGGGGGCCAGTGATTCGCCCCCAATAACCAGCAATGGCACCAGCTGGCTATACCGGGATGCTGGCAGCCACAGCCACTCAGTCTTGGAAGGGTTGAGTCGAAGCCTGTTTCTCCCCACCCAGACCCGCACGGCCTCCAGGCACTGGGACATCACTTCCAAGGCATCGTTGGGATGGTCTGGGGTGGAGATGTACAGCTGGGTGTCATCAGCATACTGATGCAACTCCACCCCAAAACCACGGATGATCTCACCCAGCAGCTTCACATAAATGTTGAACAGGAGGGGCGAGAGGACCGACTCTTGTGGCACCCCACAAACAAGGCACCTCAGGGTCGACCGCTGCCCCCCTATCAACACAGATTGCGACCAGTCAGAGAGATAGGAGGGGAACCACTGCAAAACGGTGCCCCCCACCCCCAATCCCTCCAACCGGTGCAACATGATACCATGGTCGATAGTATGAGAGATCTAATAGGATCAGGATAGAGGAGTAACCCCTACCCCAAGCCCTCCAGAGATCATCCACCAATGCGACCAATGCCATTTCCGTGCTATACCCAGGCCTGAAACCGGACTGGAGCGGGTCTACATAGACAGCTTCATCCAGGTACTGGGGAAGCTGCCGCGCCACCACACTCTCAACAACCTTCGCAATAAAACAAAGGTTGGAGACTGGATGATAATTTGCCAAAACAGCTGGATCCAGAGAGGGCTTCTTGAGGAGGGGCCTCACCACCGCCTCTTTCAAGGCAGCCGGCAGGACACCCTCACTCAAAGAAGCATTAATAATCCCCTGGAGCCAGCTTCATGTAACCTCCTGGGAAGCCAGCACCAACCAGGAGGGACACGGGTCCAATAAACATGTGGTCGCGTTCAGCCGTCCCAAGATCCTGTCCACATCCTCGGGAGCCACAGGATCGAACTCCTCCCAGATAACACTCTCAAGACCTGCCTCAGTCATCTCGTCTGAAATAATCCAGTCAGCGGCCAAGTCTTCCCGAATCTGAATTATTTTATCATGCAGATACTGTACAAAATCCTCAGCTCGGCCCTGCAAGGGGTCATCCTGCGCTCCCAGATGGAGGAGGGAGTGGGTCACCCTAAACAGAGTGGCTGGGCGATTATCTGATGACGTGATAAGAGCGGCAAAATAGCTAGATTTCGCCACTTTTATCGCCACTAGGTAGGTCTTAATATGAGACCTTACCAGTGTCAGGTCAGATTTGGACTGGCTGGCCCTCCAACCGTTCTCTAGGCATCTTTTCTGGCGCTTCATCTCCCTCAGCTCCTCGGAGAACCAAGGAGCTAAATGAGTTCGGTGCCGGGTCAGAGGCCGCAAAGGCACGACACGGTCCAAAGTCCTGGCAGCCGCACTATCCCAGGCAGCCACCAGGTCTTCAGCCAAATAGTGAGCTAGAGTCTCAGGAAATGGCCCAAGCTCCATATGGAACCTATCAGGATCCATCAGGTGCCTGGGGCGGAACCACCTGGTCAGTTCCGCCTCCCTGCGATGGGGTGCGGCGGTCAGAAAGTCAAGTCAAAGGAGCGAGTGGTCAGACCATGACAAGGGTTCAATGCCTATATCCCCTATATCAAGGCCACTCGACCACTGACCAGAGATAAAAACCAAGTCCAGATTTACTAATTACTAATTTAACAATTGCTGCAGTGAAGCATTTAAGAACTGTGGCAAGAAAGGTTGTAAAATAAGGCAAAACCAGTGATAGGCTGCTGCCGGTTCGGACTGGTATGGGCGAACCGGTAGTTCTGACCATGGCTGGCCCCATCCACCCAGGCGCCATCACATCCTATATAATCACTGGTTATTCAGTGCTGCACACATGTGCGAAAGGTGCATGCACGCTCTCACATTTTTGGTTCTGGATGAACCAGTTGTTACAACTGGCAGCAGCCCATCTCTGGCCAAAACTCACTTAACAACTGTCTTGCTCAGCAATGGAAATTTTGGCTCAGTTGTGACCATAAATCGAAGACTACCTGTAATTGCATGAATATAATTAACTGGAATGCCCTACAGTGCTTTTTATTATGTAAAAGCAATAGCCAAGAAGCTTATTTTTCTTTTAAAATGCATATACTAGCTCTTGGGAGGTGATTTATGTTGAAACCCCAAAAGGCAAAAGAAAAAAAAAACTGGTTAAATATTCCCTTCCTTCCTCTTTTCATTACCCCACAGCTGCTGAGTTTTCCCAAAGACCATTCTTTACAATAACATAAAACATATACATTGCATTTGTGCTCCTAAGAAATCTAGTCTGGCCTTAGATAAGATTGTGTGTGTGAGTAAAGCAGAGAAGAGAGGGGTCATCACAATGTATTTTCACATCTATTGGGAGTGAACTCAAATATCCAGCAGTTGATTCACTAATGCAAATATGTGCAAAGAACAGTTTGTTTGTGAAAAGCAGTATAATAATATCTGCCATGAAAGGTATTATCCCTCTTCTGTGTACTGTTTGGACGGAAGTAGCAATTTTCCAGTTTTATGGAACTGGAATTGTAATTTAGTGTGAGTTTGCAGATACAATATTACTTTGTTTTCACAGCTATATTTGATGAAGGCCTTGAAGTACAACATAATTCTGGTATCTTGGGAACTAGTGAGCTTCTAGCCAGTTAGCTATTTCTTAACAAACACTTTGTTTAGTGTGGGTTTGATTTGGTGTAACATCCTAAATAAGTTTGGTTCATGCTTACTCATAAGCAAAATGCAAGGGTAGAAATGCGTCAATTTGTGGTTATTAAATAACCACCGCTATGACTATGCATATAATTTTACATTAATATGTAAGCTCAAACAGAAGGGTTAGGGTTAGGATCAAAGGAAAATTGAATTCATAGAAAATTGAAAACTGTTGAATAGATACTATAAGCATTAGGTGGCCTGCCCATGTTTTACACACAGTTGTAGTCAGCGCATGAAAAGGTGAACAGGCTGTTCCAAACTGATAAACCTTCTTGGTGTTAATTTCTCCAAAGACATGTCGGCGGACTTTTCGCTTTGCTATTCTTTTCAGGAACCCTTCTTCCAGATTGTGTTTGAAAATACTCTGTGTGTAGAAATTAAACAAATATGGAACGTTGATAAAAGGTGTATTCTGTTTAGCATGTTAGCTTCTAAGTGCCAGTAGTTGAAGGATACCTGCATTATAAATGAAGCAGGAGGAGGTGACAGAATTATAAGGTAGTCTAAAGCAGTGGTCACCAACTGGTGGTCCATGAGAAAAATTTTTATATTGCACTAAATACAATTTATCTTTTAAAAAATTCAAATTAGTGGTCCGCGGGATTTACAATTATGAATTTAGTGGTCCCTGAGGTCCGAAAGGTTGGTGACCCCTGGTCTAAAGGACAGCACAGTAGTCCAGGTAAAATGTACCTGGACATCTTAGGCAGCAGATGCTGAAGGATGGGGACAAAGAGAGCTGGATGTGATAAAACCTAAAGTAGACTTCAGAATTCCGGTAGAGTAAAGAAGGAATGTTCAATTGCCCATCCAGTGCAAGAAGTATTTTGTCTCTTACTTCATATAGCAAAATATCTTAGGTGGGTTCTGGGGGATAATCCCATATTACAATTACAGTAGTCAAATGCCACTTTCAAATGTTTTTGTACATAAAGATGGGTATGGGTCAACCAACTCACAATTGTAACTCTGGATGGCGAATATATGTTTAAAAAAACAACCACCGGCAACTATTAATAAAAAAATAATGGTGCCTAAAGAAAAACCCAAGCCAACATTAGAAACTCACTCAATCTCCAGGCTTCAATGCCTTAGGGAACATCCAAGTCTCTAAAGATTTATGAAATGCTATTGGGGTCAGGGATATGAATCTCAGGGATATGGTATTTCAGAGACCAGTTGCTGTGAAAAAAATGCTTCCTGGGTCCTGCTAGATCTGTGGTGGGCTTGGGATAGGGGCACTACATCCATCTTGGCCCTTCTCTACCTCTTGGCAGCTTATGATATCATCAAATCATAATATTTTTCTGGACTAACTCATCTCAGACTCCGATGCTTCCTCACCCTTCTCTCCCTTTCAGCCCACTAGATATACCAGATAAGGAAACAAACTCTACAGGAAAGTTAAAACTCTTTTGGTTGAGAGTGGCCATAATACCAACATCATGCAGGTTTCATTGTGTTGTAGCTTCTCCCCCTTCCTATATTTCAGTGAATCAGGGAGGCATTTACCCGATCCCCTTCCAAAATTATCTCATTTTTTGGGATTGAAAAAAAACACCTCAGTCCTGCCCCCTGCCCCCCTTTTGCCTGCATATTTTGGTTATTTTGTTTACTCTCTATATTAGTGGCAATAAAAGTGGGACTTCTGCCTGTGATTTAAATGGCTAATGCATTTTCCAGATCTCCAGGGCTGGCTGGAGGAATTGAAAAAAAAAAATGAAAAACAGAGTAATTGTGCTGGAATAATTAAAATTGCTCTTTTTTGTTCTGCACTGTCAACAAACTGACAGCAGGCAGAGTATTTTGTTCTGAGTTCAGAAGAGTCAAATGGTTTATTCCAAGAACAGAAAGCTTTCTCCATCCTTACCTCATGCTGCATCAACCCAATGTGGTGATAGTGTTATTACCTCATGCTTCCTTTGGGCTAAGATGCTGTTTAACTGGGGTGTCATCAGCCAACTTTGTACCACATCTGCAGAAGGAGCCTGACTAGGAACTTGTTGAAGCTGAGCAATTCTGGGTAACTGAAGCTCTGAGAACGAAAAAATAAACTCAGATATTCCTATGAATATATCCACCAGATTTGAAGAACAGATCTTAAACAATTCTTGGGAGGAAAATGGCCATCAGCATTGCCTGAAAGCATGGTTCTGTCCTCATCACTTTTCAAGTCCCTGAAGCTGAGCTTATCCCCAACTATTTGATTTTTCTTCTACTCGTGGCAATAATTTGGAGAACATACTGTACTTTCCCAATTATTTTGGTAGTTGACCCTCTTTTTTCCACTACCATTATTTCAACAAGCAGTGCTTAGTTTTTAACACAACATCCAGTTAAACCTTTTCTTAATTAGGTTTTCCTCAAAACTCATTTTACATGCTTTCTTCCATAAAATTTGTAAATATCAAGTGTTGGATAGTTTACCTGTCCTTTGCTCTCCTACTTTGATAGAAATGTGGGATGGATGAAAACAACAGAAAGCTAATACTAAAAAAATAGTGCAAGTGCTGTTTTGTTTTGTTTTTTAATCTAATCTTTTCTCTGAAATATGTCCATACTTACACACAAACTAAAAAACTCCGATACCTGCTGAATTGCACATCTTGAGCAAGGCATCTAGAATTCTAAATCTCAGTTTGGAAATTTCCTAAGTGGAACTCTATGCAGCTGCAAAATCTATTTTGGAGAACATTTAAAGGAAAAAAATTCATGTTTAAATGGATCAGAAAGTGAATTATGTTGGGAGCAGCTGGTGTAATGAGTTTACTTGGGAAGTTACAAGGATGCCTCTCTTAGTTCAGGGCCTCTGATTGCTGCTTTGAGCAAGAACTATCTCCTCCTCAATACTCAGCTGATATTTAAGAACAAATATTCTTTTCAAAAGCTTTACATCTTCAGAAGCCTTGCCTCACTAAAGCCTGCCTCTACGATGCTGCTTTGAGGCTTCAGTGCAAAATGGGTCAATGGAGCACCAGCACAAGGGGAAAAAAATAGTGTAGGGCTCTATCATTTAAATAGTCCTTACAGGAAAGAAAATCATATCTAACTCGTGTAATGGCTTGGCTCCAACCTATGGGAAGTCTAGGCAGGATATTTTGTGCTTAATGTGTGTGGAGGATCACTTGTTTTGATTGATTAATCAATTATTAATTGATCTTTCTTGCCAGCCAAGGTACATTTCTTATGCCTGTTACCTTGTTGACTTTTGGGGGGACTTCATTATATTGGCTTCAGGTGGGAAATTATTCACCAGGCTCTGGGTTTGGGTTAATATTGATTCAAGCTTTTAACAACCTAATTAAGGAAGGAAAAGATCTTCTGTAACCTGCGTGTAGAGAGGTTCAGCTTGGCCAATTTGTATTTTGTTTTGTGTCCACTGCCAATATCAATACAATCTGTATCCTCGTATGTTTGCTTCTCATGCGTCTCTGCTATCACTTATGCTAACTGGCATTAATTTGTAGCTGATATAGTGGATCTTTTCTCTCATTCTTGGCCTTCCCTCTGCAAGAGGAAGATAAGAATCTGAAATTCTTGTCTAGAATCCAGGTCCATCGATGTTTTATTACTTATAATTATTTTTCCAGAGAGGCTTAATGTATGAAGCCACTATTTTAACAATAGCAATAGCAAAAGCACTTAGATTTATAGTGCTTTGCAGAACTCTCTGAGGGGTTTACAAATGTCAGAATTATTGCCCTCAACAATCCGGGTCCTCATTTTACTCACCTTGGAAGGATGGAAGGTTGAGTCAACCTGCAGCCCCATCAGGATCGAACTCCTGGCAGTGGGCAGAGTTTGCCTGCAATATAGCATTCTAACCACCAGAACGCTTAATCCTCATTGGCCTATGTTACACCAGTCCTAAATTATTTAAGATGGGGAGACACCACCATATGGAGTTGCTTCTGCCATAAAATCCAAGGCTTTGAGCTGTAATATCACATATTAGGCATGTGGCAGATGTAATTGTTATGCTCCTTGTTGACCATTGGCATAAAGGAAATCTCTGGTGTGGGTTTTTATTTTAGGTTACCCAAACGCCTAATTTACAGAAAACAGTCCTATGTATATTATAAACCAACATCTGCTTTAAAGATACTGAAACATAAGCAGAAACAGCTGGGGTTTTAAAACTTTCCAACCATAGGGAGCATTTGGGCAGCAAACCGAAACATTCAAGACTCTGATGAAGACTCTCAAGAGGGGTTGAAATGCACTGATGGCGCTGAAGATACCGCTGAGGATTTAAGAGGTGCTCACATAATGTCTGTGAGACCATGAAAACAGAAATTTCAGAGTCATCCCAATTAATTTCAGACATTCTAAATTGCAAGGAGGTGTGGCTATATGCCTAGCTGAGTTGCTGATAAGATAATAAAAGACCTTGGTTTAGGTGAACTGAAATTACTACAGTTGTGAGGATTGGGGAGTGTGCATCCATGTTGTTCTTGTCTAGGGCTGGCTGATCCTATCCATTATAGAAGTCATTCTGGCCTGTTTGATTGGTCATAAAGTTTCCTGGCTTAATTATTCTTTTGTCATAGTTATTACTACTTCCACAGTTCATTTTATAAGGTAAAGGTAAAGGTTCCCCTCGCACTTATGTGCTAGTTGTTCCTGACTCTAGGGGGCAGTGCTCATATCCGTTTCAAAGCCGAAGAGCCAGCGCTGTCCGAAGACGTCTCCATGGTCATGTGTCCGGCATGACTAAATGCCAAAGGGACACGGAATGCTGTTACCTTCCCACCAAAGGTGGTCTCTATTTTTCTACTTGCATTTTTACATACTTTCGAACTGCTAGGTTGGCAGAAGCTGGGACAAATAACAGGAGCTCACCCCATTACGTGGCACTAGAGATTCGAACCGCTGAACTGCCAACCTTTCAATGGACAAGCTCAGCATCTTAGCCACTGAGCCACCACATCCCACTGTTCATTTTATATAAACCAGTAAAAAGAAGGTGTGATTCTGTGAATCTTGGGAAGAGCTATTAATATCTGAAGAGCAGTGTGAGTTTCATTTATATCAGAGGTGTCCAATCTTGGCAATGTTAAGATTTGTGGACTTCAACTCCCAGAATGGCTGGCTGGGGAATTCTGGGAGTTGAAGTCCTCAAGTCTCAAAAGGTGCCAAGGTTGGATACTCCTGACCTATATCTTATTTTCTATTTTATGAATTTTAAATGGAATAAAAGGAACATTGGTACCAGGGGTGGGTTCTACTTACCCTTACTACCGGTTCGCAGTGGGGGCGGAGTGTTTTGATGAAGACGGGGTTGGTGGGCGGAGCCTCTTGCCGGTTTTACTACCGGTTCTATAGAACCAGTGCGGACCGGGGGCAACCCACCACTGATTCAAACCAAACAGAGCTTCATACCTGGTACACTGCAACATACAAGGCCTGCAAAGGAAGCCTCACACAGGTAGAACTGTTCAATTAATGAGCTTTTTACTCAACAGCTTTAAGCAATTAGACTGGATTATGGATCAACTTATTTAAGGATGTCCAGCACAGTGTTTTCAGGGAGACCCATAATATTAAATCTATGGTCTGGATATTTGGCTAGCATTCAAATTATTTGATGATTTTAGTCAGAAAAAAAAAGCATCTTGGAAATGTCTGGCTGCCAAGGATAGGCAAACTGTGAATAGATGACTCATACTGTCTCCCCCCCCCCTTTTTTTTTTGAAAGACAAGCAGCAACTCATTCCCTAAGTGATGTTTGAAGATGAGATTTTGAAAGAGAAAATTATGCAGTCTATCTGTTTGAACAAAATCATTAAATATATTCCTTTTCATTTTTCATTTCAGACGTTTCCAATATGAAAGGAATATAAAACAGTGTGCTTAGTAGGGAGGAAAGGAGCACATCTGTTTGTACATGCTATTCACCAGCAACATCTAATATTGTTCATTAAAAATTTTGCCATACTATTTCTTTGAGCAGCATAGGTTTTGCTAACGTTGTAATCAGAGGTGGGTTTCAGCAGGTTCTGACCAGTTCTGGAGAACCAGTAGTGGAAATTTTGAGTAGTTCGGAGAACCGGTAGTAAAAATTCTGACTGGCCCCGCCCGCATCTATTCTCTGCCTCCCAAGTCCCAGCTGATTGGGAGGAAATGGGGATTTTGCAGTAACTTTCCCCTGGAATGGGATGGGAATGGAGATTTTACAGTATCCTTCCCCTGCCACGCTCACCAAGCCACGCCCACCAAGCCACACCCACAGAACCGGTAGTAAAAATTTTTGAAACCCAACACTGGTCATAATTATTATGCAAACAACCCTGGCTTTTGTTGCATTTAGCAGCTTGTTCAGCTGAGCCACTGAACTGACAGTATTCACTTGCACACATTTGAGATATGGAGCACAATATCGAGATTCCACAAAACACCAAAAGTCAAAACAGAGTCCTGTTCATACATGTTTTTAAATTGCAAATATGAACCAGCCTCAGATGCATGCCTTGATCCTTTTCCATTAACTTGCAAGAAACGGAAAGCTTTCGTCTCCCCATTTTGAATAAAGCAATAGTGCTACATTCTGAAGACATGGCTCAGAATGCATTGCAGGAGGGCAGCTGTGTTAGTCTGTAGCAGTATGCAAGAGTAGCATGTATACAGTGCCTGCCAGGAACTTATGAAAGTAGCGCTATCATTTTCCATGATGCTTTCTATGGAACGTCTGAACTGAAACTGGAGAGGTATATAACATCTCTTCAGAATCAAAGAAGTCTATAGACTATACAGGTAGTCCTTGACTTACGACACAATTGAGCCCAACATTTTTGTTGCTAAGTGCTTATTAAATGAGCTTTGCCCCATTTTATGACCTTTCTTGTCACCGTTGTTAAGTGAATCACTGCAGTTGTTACGTTAATGTCACGGTTGTAAAATGAATTTGGCTTCCCCACTGACTTTGCTTGTCAGAAGGTCGCCAAAGGTGATCATTTGACCCTGGGACACTGCAATGGTCATAAGTAAGAGCCAATAACCAAGCATCCAATCTTTAATCATGTGACCATAGGGGAAGCTGCAACAAACATAAGTGTGAAAAATGGTCATAAGTCACTTTTTTTTCAGTGCCGTTGTAAGTTTGAACTGTCACTAAATGAAAGGTTTTAAGTTGAGGGCTTCCTTTGAGGCCCATATTGTGGGTGCTGGGATTTGTTTAAAGTATAGTTGGATTGTAGAATTTTAAAGCAAACGGCAGGTGTTCATGATGGAACATATTCGAATCTAATTATTTCATGCCAATGGACAAAAAATAATAGGAATTACTCTAGAAACAGTAATGGCTCGCTATTAACCTAGGAAGTAAATGTCCTCGGGCACCAAGAGAGGCTTCTCTTCTATTTTGAATTAATACCAGGAAGGTCAAACTGGTTTATCCATTCTGGTCATGATTGAAACCAGCTCCTTCAAATGTAATATTAATTAGTTTCTCTATGCTTGATATTAACCTACACAATATGTGCCAATTTTATGCGCAATTTCATGAACCTCAAGTACTGCACTGAGTATTGTTACATCTGGCCGGTGGCCACGTGACGAGGACGCACAGCTGATTGGTCTGCAGGCATGGCAACTGACTGGCAGGACATTGGAGCGTGCTGATTGGTCAAGCCGCTGACAGCTCTACTATAAAGAGCTGTCAGCGCTGAGGAAGTTGCTCGTTCACCCGTTGTTAGCCATAAGAGCAAGTCATGGTTAGATGTTATTGTTAGCCAATAAAGAGCTGTTAATTGTTAACCTGCCTCACCTCCGTCATTGTTGTTCTAAGAATAGAACAAATATTAATTTGGAAGTTGAGGGCCACATGCATACACTTTTGCTCATATATACACATCTACCATTCATATCCATTCACACGTAATGCAAAACTATAGTACCTTCATTGCCCTCTCATTTTGATTTTGCCTTCCAACTCTGTTATTCTTTTCAGCAATCCCTAGTAAAGCCTTACTGGAAAAGAGGAAACAAAAAAGTTCCTCCCCATGCTCCTAATCCTGATTGCAGATTTTTGGGTTTCTAATAGCAATAACAATAGCACTTAGACTTATATACCGCTTCACAGCGCTTTACAGCCCTTTCTAAGCAGTTTACAGAGTCAGCATATGACCCCCAGCAATCTGAGTCCTCATTTTACTGACATTGGAAGGATGGAAGGCTGAGTCAACCTTGAGCCAGTCAGAATCAAACTGCTGTCAGTGAGCAGTGAGCAGAATCAAACTGTAAACATTCTAACCACTGCGCCATCACAGCTCTAATGCAGGAAACTACAGTACCAGTTAGCCCAAAGTAGAAAGTTACTTTGCCCTCCTAGCCACCCCAAATACACTGAAGGGTCAGCTTCCCCCCCCTCCCCAAGCACTAGGATAGGATGAAGGGATTGCCTGTCAGATGTTTGACTTGGTGCCAGATTCTGGTTTTTTAATGCATTTGGCTTTTATAGTTCGAATACAATATTTTACATTGTTTTAAGTTTTGATTGGGAGCTGCCTGGAGTTTGTTATAAGATAGGCAGCTATGTGAATATTTTAAATAAATAATAAATAAATAATTCTCGTGAGTTCAAGGTTGATGGAAAAAGCACGTCTTGAAGGCTTTCCAGAAGGCAAAAAGCAACGGAGCTAATATAACCTCGGGGCAGAGATGGTATTCAGCAGGTTCTGACCAGTTCTGGAGAACCAGTAGCGGAAATTTTGAGTAGTTTGAAGAACTGGTAAATACCACCTCTGACTGGCCCCGCCCCCATCTATTATCTGCCTGCTGAGTCCCAGCTGATTGGGAGGGAATGGAGATTTTACAGTATCCTTCTCCTGGAGTGGGGTGGGAATGAAGATTTTACAGTACCCTTCCCCTGCCACGCCCACCAAGCCACACTCACCAAGCCACGCCCACCAAGCCACGCTCACAGAACTGGTAGTAAAATCCCATCACTGCTCAGGGGAACAATGTTCCATAGAGTGGGGCAACCCCTCCCCATCCCTGATCTAATGGAATGAATGGATGTAACCAGGTTGTCCCTCATATAACTTGGTCATATTTGCGATGCTAAGCCATTGTCTTGGATTGTTTAAATTTAATGTTTAACCCTGTACTCTTTACAATTTGGATAGATGACCTATTCATATTGCATCCCCCCCTTCCCATCAAATATCTCCTCCCCCACCCATGAAAAAGATTATGATAAAGACTTCGAGATTACATTTTAGAAATTACCTTCTGCCTGCTACTTAGATGTCTTTTCTCGTTTCTTAAGTATACGTTAAGGAATCTTTGACTTTCAAACCTGTATATACTTAAGGAACTTTGCAATTCCGTGTCCACCAAAATGAGTTGTTTTGGGATGAGTTTGTTCTCTTAATTGTTACCTTCTCACCGCTGTGGGTTTCACAAAAACGGCCACAAAGCATAATGCTTACGTTTTCCTCTCCTTTGAGGTCAAGCCCCAGAGCACTGTAATCAGTTTGGAAAATGAAGGAAACGTCTCTTCTGCTGGAGTGTCTTCTGAGCACTTGGTCAGCTAGGTTATGCTTGCTTAATTTGCTACCTTATATCTGAAATTTAAGGCCAAAGTGAGCCTGGCATGCATGATACAATGTAATCTTCCTGAATTCTCTTCCTTGGGGACTAATTAGAAACTTCTTCCGGTTGCTTTGAAGGTCATAAAAGTAATAATCTGGGAAAGGATGTGCAAAGCTTCAATCTTTGCCTCTTCTCAGATTTAGATGTACAGGTGGTCCTTGACTTATGACCATAATTGACCCCAAAAGTTCTGCTCTTTGCACACACTTGCTGTTGTGGCCTGTCAGCCGCTGGGCCCTCTAGCAGCTGAATCAGAGGAGGTATGGGAGAGTCAGGGTCAGCTTCAGGGCAACTTGGGAGCTCTGAGGGAGAAGAGGAAATGGAGCTGGCAGAGAGAGAGAGAGAGAGAGAGAGAGAGGGAGGGGAGAGAGCGAGCGTGAGCACTCAGATGGAGAGTCAACAGCCCCCAGGTCTGGAAGTGGTTGATGAAGAAGAGGAGGAACAGCTGGGTCCAGTGCCTGACGTGTGGCTGCACAGAAGGCAGAGAAGAGGAGAGCAATGGAAAGCGATGGGTTGATCCTGGGGAAGGAAGAGCCATGGCTGCTAGCGAAGCCCCACCCTAGCTCTGGGGATAAAAGGCAGGGGGCAGAGATGAATAGATGTGGCAGACAACTATTCATCTTCCAGCCGGACGGACCTGTTAGCCTACGGAAGAAACTTTTTGCTGGGGCTGCCAGCATTCCTAATAAAAGAATATTTTGAATTCATGTAAGAGAGTTTGTCGTGTTTGGGGAACTGGGTCAGAACACTTGCACTAGTGAACCAGCTGCTGGATATTGAGCTCACTCCCAATAGATACGAAAATACGTTTGCTTGTAATGGCTCCTCTCTTCTCTGACTTTGTCATGTACACAATCTGAGTCATCAGTTACGTGTTCGAGGCCAGACTAGATGTTTTAGCAGCACAAATGCAAAGCATGTGCTTGCTTTATTTGATTGTAAAGAACGCCCTTTGGGAAAACTCAGCAGCTGTGGGGTAATGAAAAGGGGAAGGAAGGGAATATTTAACTAGGTGTTGTTGGGTTTTTTTGCCTATTGGAGTTTCAGCATACATCACCTCCCAAGAGCTACTGTGTACATCTTAAAAGAAAATTGAGCTTCTTGGTTGTTGCTATTTACATAATAAAAAGCACAACACAGCATTCCAGTTAATTGAACAGGTAGTTTTCGACTGATGACCTTGATTGAGCCCAAAAATTCTGTTGCTCAGTAAGACAGTTGTTAAGTGAATTGTGCTTCGTTTTACAACTTTTCTTGCCACCGTTGTTAAGCGAACTACTGCAGTTTTTTAAGTTAGTAACATGGCTTTCTCATTGATTTTGCTTGTCAAAAGGTCGCAAAAGGAGATCACATGACCCCAGGACATTGCAACCATCATGAATTTGTTGCTAAGCGTCTGAATTTTGATCACATGACTGGGAGGATGCTGCGGTGTAAAAAAAAATGGTCATAAGACACTTTTTTCAGTGCCATTGTAACTTTGAATGGTCACTAAACGAAAGTTTGTAAGTCGAGGACTACTTGTACCAGCTCTCTCCTGAAACAGCATTTTCAACAGTGTGTGTGTGTGTGTGTGTGTGTGATTTTCTTTTTATAAAGGAGAAAAGAACAGCACATCATTTCTCCCATTCCTCCTGACCGAATTGCCAACGTTTTCTTTAGTCCTGTTTTGTATTGCAGCGGTTAAAAAATATGTTCTTCCAGCAATATCTATTTCTCCTCCAAACCAATATTTTATTCCAGTAAGAGTTCCCTTCAGAAACCAAAACCTAAAAGTTAATAACTTTTCATATCTTTTGTTTTGTTATGAAGTCATGACACCAATGGAAAAATGACTATCCATCTCAGTTTGACTGACATTCTTTCAAGGACAGGAGACATCTTTAAAAAAAAACAAAAACCAGCAACCCCCCCCCCCCTCACACTGAATGTTTTGGAATAGTTTCTGTTAGGAAAACAAATTCAGACTTGGATCAGCCCTTTAATGTTCAAAAGGACAAGAGAATGAACAGCTGAGCACAACAGAAACATTTTACAACACAATTTGCTGACTCCCATCATGCAAACCCGGCAGAGGTGGGTTTTACATAAGGTTACCACCAGTTCACCGTGCACCGAAAATGTGAGTGCACGCATGAGCGTGCCTTAGAAAACATGGCAAAATAGGATGGCATAGTGCCGGGGTGGGGTGGGGGGGAGGGAGGGGGCGGTATGGACAAGGTCTGTCAGTTGTACAGCTGCCATATTTTGCTTCTGAGAGTAGCAGAGGGAAGACCTGGTTGATACCCCTCCAAACAGCACTGTGGATGTTACACTAATTTGTATTTTAAATATGTGTACGAAGGCTGTGTTTCTGGCCAGCATTCTAAATATGAACTATAGCCAGGTGACTCACAGGCTTGGAAAATTTTAGCTAGGGAGTGGGTTGGAAAGGAGAAAAGAAAAGAAGAACTTGGCCTCTGCTTTTGTGTAAAATGTTGCATGCTTGCTAAAAATACCTCTCGCCTATTTCCTAGAACTCAGCATTAACGTTTTAAAATTCTTGGACTGTCTCTTGCCCGTGAGATGGGCAGCTACATAAATTAGACGAATAATAAACTCATTTAAACAGAGATCTGTTCTGCTGAGAATTATGATTATAATTTGGAGAGTTTGAAGAGATGCGGGGATACAGGAGCTGAAGTTTACCCTATCTGGGTATTCTCTGGATTAGGCGCTTCATCCGTATCCCCCAGTGAATGGAAGACGATGGTGTTCTATTCATTTCTTATTTCATTACATTTCTATGCTGTTCAGCAGCTAACATGCATTGGCACCAAATACACAGATCAACTACACAAAAGAATAAAAATTGTAACGATCAAGCCCTTTCAAGCCAAAAGTGAGTGCCTCACTGCTGTTTCACTATTACCTTAGGCCAAACGCCTCAGCTCATCAACCACCTCAAAGTTTCAGATTGTTCATCAGCCCCCAAACATTTATTCCATGAAAATAATTTAATAATTTAATTTAATAAATATTATTTCAGCTGAAATTGCTATGAACAACAGCAGTACAACATTGACTTCTTGCCTGACTAGGTGGCTCAGTGCCTGACTAGGTGGCTCAGTGGCTAAGACAGTGAGCTTGTCAGTCAGAAAGGTAGGCAGTTCGGTGGTTCGAATCCCTAGTACCAGGGGTGAAATGCTCCCGGTTCGGACCGGATAGCCTGATCCGGTAGCGATGGTGGCGGGTGGTTCAGAGAACTGATAGCAAAAATCCCTGTGCCCCCCCACCCCATGCCCAGCTGAGCCGCACAATCATCAGAGGTTTTTTTTTTTACTTTTAAAACTATTCTTTTCTACCACCTCTTCCGATGAAAAAATGCTTTTAAAAGTAAAAAAAAAGTTGGCCATGCCAACCCAGTCACATTACCCCACCACCATCAAGCCACGCCCACAGAACCGGTAGTAACAAATTTTACATTTCACCCCTGCCTAGTACAGACATCCTGCGTGAGCAGGGGGTTGGGCTAGATGACCTCCAAGATCCCTTCCAACTCTGTTATTGTTACTATATTCTCATCAACACTTGGGGGTCCATGTTGGCCACTTTGGAGAATCTTGCCTTAAGAAAACCCAAGCAACTTTTATTTCCAACTTATCAGCTATCCTGGGAATAAAACACTTAACTTTTTAATAAAACTTTCAAGCTTCAACCATTTTCAACTGCAAAAAAAACTTTAAAACTAGTCGAATCCCTCTTAGCAGGGATTTTCTGCAGGAGAGTTTCTACCAAAAAGTTTCCAGGCTTTTTCAGCGGGAAGTCATTCTCTGAAATAAATAAATTGGCACAGAACTGATAAAAGCTGGTAGGACGTATTTATGCCCCATGTATCACTTTGGTCTGAGGCTCCTGCTGCCTTTGAATAGTCTGTACAGAAATACAATCCTCCTGTCATTCAGTGAGTTTTCATGAGCATCTTTTTAAGATTCTGAAAGCACTGGGTTTGAACACAGCTCTCCTTTCTTTTTACTTAACCCACAAGCTCCCTCAACTCAACTCTACTGTATATGAAAGATGTTCAATAGTTTGGGAATTCATTAATAATTCTCTTTGGATTTTATTTCCTTCTCATATCATAAGAGAATCACACTCAGAAGACATCTTAGCAAAGAGACATTTTGAGGTTTCTAATTCCTTTACAATGCAGGAATGGAGCTAGATTTCTTGGATTACAATTCCCATCATCCTTGGCTAGCATAACCAAAGGTCAGGAACAATAGATGCTGCTATTTGATAACATTTGGAGAACCTTTTGCACTATAAGTACTTTGAGTGAGCGGCTGCTATTTGGTAAGATTTGGAGAACCTTTTGCACTATAATTACTTTGAGTCTGAGCATTTAATTCTTAATAACTCTAATGTATCACTCAAGTATACACTCCTTCATTATAAGCACAAAAGTGATTTGCCACATTAAGAATCGCCACATTAAGATTAAATACTTAAGACAGAAATTTTTATTTGCATTTAGAACAGCTGTGTCCCCCATTATGTTCTATAATTATGACATATGCAAGTTCTAAATGGATGTATTACTTCCATTAAAAAAATCACACTGGGAAAAGGGGAAACGTACTCTCGTTTTCATGAATATCAAATGCAGATCACCATCTGTGCTGTTTGCTTCATGCCCATCTTCAAATAAACTGCTAAACTCTGCTCTTTTCTTTTCTCACCTAGATCTCCTTTTAATGCTCAATTTAGCTCTTCACCGCTTCAGACCCATAATTGTCTTAAAAATGATGGCTATACGACATGCCCATGTAGTATTCTTGACAGTGACTTTCTTTTCTTCTGTATGTTTTTTCCAACTTCCCAATCTATTCTATGGATCCTGATATCTCACATCCAAGTATTAAACAAGTCTTACTTCAGTTAGATTTTTTTTTTAATTGAAGTGGCTAAGTGACATCATTGCTTACTTAGTAGCTGTATGATATAGCTTAAGGCACACATTATCTTCTCCAGTGCATTGCAACCTTCACAATAATAATTTGGAGAAGGAAAAGAACAACTAATAATCAGACAGACTACACAATATGGTGGGGCTGAGTGAGGAGAGATGCGTTTCTCAACTGCTATAGCACAATTAGATAAGAGCCTCGGTGGTGCAGCAGACTAAGTGCTGTTAGGTGCTAGCACTTAGCTGCCAGCTGCCTGCAATTAGTGCGAGTTCAAGTCTCACCAGGCTCAAGGTTGACTCAGCCTTCCATCCTTTCGAGGTAGGTAAATTGAGGACCTGGATTGTGGGGGCAATAAACCAGCTTTGTATAGAACAACACTGCTTAGGGGGGTGGCGAAAGCCCTAATAAGCAGCTATATACATAAAAGTATGCAGGCTATTGCTATAATGCGTTGTAAACCACCCTGAGTCTACGGAGAAGGGCAGCATATAAATTGGACTAATAAATAAATTAGCCTACAGTCCAGTGGTAAATATGGCTGCCTACTGGATCAATTGTAGTGCTCAAAAAGAGTCCCTTGGACTGCAAGGACATTCCATCATCAACCCTAAAGGAAATCAACCCTGACTGTTGTTTTGAAGGACAGATACTGAAGCTGAAGCTCAAATACTTTGGCCACCGAATGAGAAAACAGGACTCATCAGAAAATGATGTTGGGAAAGATGGAAGGCAAAAGGAGAAGGGGACAGTGGAGGATGAGATGATTAGATAGTGTCATTGATACAATGAACATGAATTTGGGCAAACTCTGGGAGACAATGGAAGACAGTGGGGGCTGCCGTACTATGGTCCATGGGCTCCTGAAAAGTCAGACATGACTTAGAAACTGAAAAACTAGATCAAAGCCAACATTTCTGTGGTATTTCACTAAGCAGTACTGCAGGCCATAATATTCACTGGTGAATTCCAATGACTTTGTGAGAAAGACTTTCCAATAAATCAGCAGTTTTGCATGACTTTTTAAAAAATATCCAATGTTTAATCCCTCGTTTAATTTTATGTTTACGTTATTTATCTGATAATATGGTGGCCAGATGCCATGTGAGCATTTCTGAAGCCTACCTTTGCTCCATCAAACCCATGAAGAACTTCTCTGCTTCTGCTCTGTAGAGACCCCTTAATTAATCCAATAAAAATAATAGAAAATAGGGGTAGAGGCGAGTTTACTTCTAAGTCCTAGAACCATTTGTGCATCTATGCACAGATGGCTACTCAATTACTAATTTATACACCTTCCGAGGATTTACCTAGAGCAGTGATGGCTAACCTTTTTGCCGTCGCGTGCCAAAAGCAGGGGGAGTGGGGGGGGGTCATGGGTGCGTGTGCCCACATCCATAATTCAATGCACCCCGCCCTCCCGCCCATGCACACATGACACCCCCCCTGCTTTTGGCACGTGATGGCCCGGTGGGCCCGGTAGGCCCATTTTCCCCCTCCCCAGGCTCCAGAGGCTTTCCAGGAGCCTGGGGAGGGCAAAAACAGCCTTCCCCATCCTTCCGGAGGCCGGAAACAGCCAGTTTCCCGACTTCCGATGGGACTGGAAGGCCTGAAAATCAGTTGGCCGGTGCGCACATGCACGCCGCAGCTGAGCTAGGGCAACACTCACGTGCCCACCAATATGGCTCCACGTGCCACCTGTGGCACCCGTGCCATAGGTTCGCCATCACGGGCCTAGAGGATTTGAGAATGCTGGATTCCCCCTTTCTCCTAGCTACTATATAAAGATGAATATTTGCCCTCTACATCTCCTGGTTAGGAATTTTACTGAGCAGTTTTTCTTTATTCCTTGATGTTTGTTTAATTGGATTGGCCAGAAGGCTTTGGCAGCACACATGGAATTTTCGATTATGTATGAATACTATTAGTGGAGCTTCTAGTAATTGATGACTATGGTGCTTCACATTAAATTTGCATTTCTGGAGATTTCATTGTGCCAAATGACCCCTAACCTCCCTCCCCCCCCCCGCAGCTGTGCATTCCTTAAGTGTAACTGGAAGTCCAGCTCCAGTTTGCCTTTTGATATTACCAATATGTCAGCGCTGTGCACTCTGCTGAAGGATTTGGCATTAAGCATGAAACTGCCTGCCTGTTGGAACCATCTGTTGCTAACTCCCATCCTGGTGTGAAATCCTATCGTTTAATATGTCTAATATTTCAAATATTTGCCTGTTGGCTGGATGCAGATTTTGCATTCTTCACTCTTAAAGTCATTGGGAGCTGCCATTTCTTGGGTTTTTTTTAAAGGCTCGTGTCAGAACGGCTATTGTTCTAATGTGGAAAAAAATTGAAGCAACATTTGGGATGGGCAACATTTATTTTTGCATCTGAGAAATTTATTCGAAAGATTCAAATGAAATAATTATTCCTTTTGTTGTTCCTTTTGTTTTATAACTTTATTATATTGTATTTTTTTTTATTATGCTTGATTTTACTGTGCACTGTTCAGAGTCAGTTTGAAGTTGGGTGGTGCTTCAAATGAAGAAATTGAACAAATTGTTTATGGAATTTGATCAATTTGTACACAACAGATTTTATTATATTGTTCATAAAGACTATATGTTATAAGGAATGCATGGTGACTATGGAAAACAAGTTTCTCATCTAAACTGCAAAAACATAACAGATATGAAGAAAGCAGGATTCAACATAAACTTTTTTAAAAATGCAAACTTATTGTCGGTATTATGAACCCTTTGCTTATTATAATCCTAGTTTTTTTCTTCATGCAGGAAGTCAACTTGCAAATTCTATTTGTAGTTTCAATGAATCATTGTTTCTTTGATATGAAGTTTCCAATCCTCTGATGAATTGAAATGTATATTATCAAACACTTTTTTTTTTGCTTTCCTGTATCTCTGCAGCTTATTTTGCATTCACTGGTAGATACTTTCTTACTGGTTAGTAGGTGGAAGTGGAGGGCATTAAGGTTTGTAAAAATATATTGTAATAGTGGAGAGTCACACTTGTGAGTTGGGTACCCACATAAATGAAGGGTCCTTGATGTTCTGTGAAGTGGGTGGCTTTTTTGCAGAAGTTCC
>WNWU01000020.1:8894959-8910632 GCA_012654045.1 Ptyas mucosa
AGGTAACATCATTAGTGCTAGAAGGAAATGGAGTTTGCTATTATTTTAATATACTAATGGCTTGACCTGTGAGTGTTGGTAGAAGTGTTCTTGGTGGTTCCGTGATTACGTTGTTGTTTACTGTTAGCTTACAACACTAGCACTGATGATGTTACCTAGAATCGTAATGAAATGTCTGCAAGAAAACCATCAAGCTCAAAGAGCACCAAGGACCCCAATGTTCAATCCCAAGCCACTAATATTCTCTTCTATTGGTACCATATAAATGTGTTTAATAACTAAATAAATTTGGTGTAAAGCACAGGTGTCAAACTCGCAGCGTCATGTTGCTTTCATGTGACATTTCATGATGTTTTCCTGCTTTGCGGAGCTGGGATGGGCGTGGCCTGCGGATGATGCATCCGGCCCATGGGCTGCCAGTTTGACACCCCTGGAAAGGACAGACAGTCTGCCTTTAAACCTGTGCTTAAAAATAAGCCTATAAAACATGTGATGGGCATAGGTGGCTGAAGCTGAATGATGAAGAGGGGGAAACGTCCCTGCTATATTGTGCAAATGTCCTTCTAGGTGTTAGTTCTTCTTCAGGCTACTTTTAAACAGGGGTTCAGGTGCACTCTGAAAAAGCGGTAAAGTCATGTTCAAAACAAGGGCGGGTTTCAAAACCCGTTGCTACTGGTTCGCTCGTGGGCGCTTGTGTGCTTGCATGCACGCGCAATGCTTCTGCGCATGCACAGAAGCATCTGGGTCGGTGGATGCCTCCCGCCACTGCTACCGGTTTGCCCGATCGAGGACGAGGTAGCAACCTACCACTGGTTCAAAAGCAGTCTGAAAACCGATTTAGCACTATTTCCATACTTTAAAAATTTCTGCCTGTAATTAGAGGTCACCTGGAAAACAACTGATAGACAGGAGAGAAGTGATGGTTATGTGGTGGCAGGAGAGCTTCCCAATGTCCCCTTCCTCTCATTTGCTTTCTTTTGGGAGGGGGTTGGTTGTTAACGATTGACAGTTTTCTACTTTTCAAGGGAACTGTCACAAACCCATAGATCAGGGGTCTCCAACCTTGGCAACTTTAAGACTTGTGGCCTTCAACTCCCAAAACTCCTGGGAAATGAAGTCGGGGGTGAAATGCTCCCAGTTCGGACTGGATCGCTGATCCAGTAGCGAGGGAGGCGGGTGGTTCAGAGAACCGGTAGCAAAAATTCCTGCCCCCCCTCATGCTCAGCTGAGCCGCACAATCATCAGAGGCTTTTTTTTTTACTTTTAAAAGCATTTTTTCTACAACCTCTTCGGCCAAAAAAATGCTTTTAAAAGTAAAAAAAAAAGCCTCTGATGATCGGGTGGCTCAGCTGGGGTCGTCAAAGGCTTTTAAAAGAAAAAAAACCCAATCCAAGCTGAGTTTTTAAAAAAGCCTCTGCTGATCAGGCAATTCAGCTTTTTAAAAAACTCAGCTTGGATTTTTAAAAATCCAAGCCCCTGCAGATTTAAAAATCTGCAGAGGCTTTTTAAAAAACTCAGCTTGGATTGTCAGAGGTATTTAAAAGAAAAAAACCCCTTTTGACAATCCAAACTGAGTTACCTGCTCATCAGAGTAAAAAAAGTCTCTGCCGATCAGGCAACTCAGCTGGGATCGTCAGAGCCTTTTGAAAGCATTTTTTTTTACAACCTCTTTGTCGAAGAGGTTATAGAAAAACGGTTTTAAAAGTAAAAAAAAAAAAATTGGCCACGCCCACCCAGTCACATTAATCCCCCCCAAGCCATGCCCACAGAACCAGTAGTAACAAATTTTAGATTTCACCCTTGGTTGAAGTCCACAAGTCTAAAAGTTGTTGGAGACCTCTGCTATAGATCAGCGCAGTTACTGATCTGTAGAGTGAGAAGGCTGATCAGTAAAACAAGAGAACCTTTCCTAGGCTTTACTTGCCAGTCTTCACACACTGTGCTAGTCAGCTGCCTCGGAGGTCCAGCCATCTGTCAAAGCTTGCCCCCTCTTTGAACTTCATTCCATGTTTAGATAAATGATTGGGGAATATTTTCCCACCAGCTGACGATATTTGGTGGGAGGGAAGGGATGCAAAGATGGGGAAATCCAGTCATCCTTTTCTTTAACTTCACCCACACACAGGAAATAAGGAAAGCACCTTTTGCAGACATAGTGACTATGGCAGGGCAGGGTTTGGCAACGGGGACAGCAAAATTTATACTGATATAGTTTGATGCTGACTCAACGATGGATGGAGGGCAATGAATCTTATCCATGCTAAAGAGCCATAACTCAGTCTTCTTAAATCTGATGCTCCCCAGAGAATTTAAAATTAAACAACCATTGGCATGCTGACTGAAGATATGGAAGAAAACAAGTTGGTGAACAGTCTCAATCTCCTGGGGAAGATTCTAGACATGAGTTTTTACTTACCCTGTTGTGGCTGGTCCTTTGATTGCACAATGTTTTCTAGTATGCTGTCACCACTACTTTTGTGCTTTGCTGTCTCAACGGTCTCCTGCTTTGTAATTTTGAGAGGTTCCCCGGGATTGAAAGGTTGCTCCTTCTCAACCCATGTCTGTTTGGCTGACACCTTCTTCTTTGCATTCTCTTTTCTTTCTCCTCGGATTGGATTCCTCGAGTTTCTAATTCAATGAGAAATATATCACAAATGGCAATGACAATTTTACAACATATGTAAAATGAGTTTTGGGAACTTGTTGTTCCTCAGCATCCATTCTCCAATTTAGTGATCTCTAAAAGTCATAGATTATTACAGCTCCTATGATCTACTTACCATACTAGCTGAATATTAGGAAATATAAAACAAAACATCTTGGAGAGTCTAAATAAGGAAAGGTGACACTAGAAATATATTCAAGCATTCCAGGAATGATTTGAAGACTAAAAAGTCTGAAAACTACTGGTCTGTATGTATGAACTTTGAGACAAAGAATTCAGCTAAACGTGAATGCCATGAAAGAAATGGGTTTTTATCTAGGAGACAGAAATAAACTAATAATAAAAGCGAAGGACCTAGTAAAAGCAACACAACAAAGGTTTTTTAAAAATTTTTTTTGTAACACTGCATTTTAAGAGGAGCAAAAAAAAAAAATTGCAAAAAAAAAAAATATTTTAACAAAGTTGCCATAAGAACGATCCATTCTCTCATACCCCTAGCCAGTGGTGAAATCTAAAATTTGTTACTACTGGTTCTGTGGGCGTGGCTTGGTGGGGGTGTGTGTAATGTGACTGGGTGGGTGTGGCCAATTTTTTAAAAACTTTTAAAACCATTTTCTCTACAACTTCTTCAGCGAAGAGGTTGTAAAAAAATTCTTTCAAATGCTTTGTAAAAAAATGCTTTCAAATGCCTCTGCCGATCCAAAAAAAGAGGCTTTTTTTCTTTTAAATGCCTCTGACGATCCAAGCTGAGTTGCCTGATTGGCAGAGGCTTTTAAAAGAAAAAAAGTCTCTGATGATCGCGCGGCTCATCTGGACATGGGGGGGGCAGGGATTTTTGCTACTGGTTCTCCGAACCACCCGCCTCCATCGCTACTGGATCAGGTGATCCGATCTGAAACGGGAGCATTTCACCCCTGCCCCTAGCCAACAGGATGAAATTTTGAATCCTCAGGTAGATTTAGGACTAACTAGACAACACCCGACCTGTTGGCTCATCATTTCAGAGAGATTTTCTTACCTAAACTGAGAAAAGAATGACCACAGGGGAGCAAAAAAGCATTGGGAGCGGGAAAGACTTCCAATTTCTGCAGGCTTTCCCATTGACTTTCCTTGTGGGAAGCTGGCAGGGAGCATTGGAAATAATAAACACAGGATCGTGGCTGACTGTGGCAACATGGGGTATGGTAGCATGGTTCCATGACAGTGGCCATAACTTTGCCAAATTTCACTTCCATGGGAGTAATAGGACCCAAATTTTGAGCGCATTCTGTAAGATAGCCCATTTAATGTGTGTTGATTCAAAAATAGTTCTTCTACGATAGCTTGTTTTGTTAATTGAAGATTACAAGCAGACAAACTGGAGAATTTTAGTAGCACGTAGATTTCAACTTCAGGATTCCACAATATTCCACTGTATTTAGCAGTTTTGTACTTTTTTGGTTTGTTTTTGGGGTTTTTTTTGCTTGTAATTCTTATCTTTCTAACATGTCTCCCTCTATTATAGTTTTAGTTTAGTCTATTTTTTGTATATATAATAAAATATTTGATTTGACTAGAGTTGGCATCAAAAAATTAAAACATTGATTGAGCCTTATATAATGTTATTCTGAGCACAACTTTAAAAAAAGAAGAAGAGCAATGTTACTAGTCAATCCCTTTCCTTTTTAATCCCTTGGACAATCTTTGCATGTGTTTGAAATGTCAGCATTATTTACATCCTTTCTTCAGCCTCAAACAAATTCAGTTCCACCCAGTCAGTGGTTTTTCTTTCTTTCTTTCTTTCCTTGTTTCTGTAATGAAATCACTTAAGATGGAGCCAAACTGGCACAGTGCCACTGAATTCAGTTGGGGTTTAGCAAACCATCCTCTCTTGGTGGTTAGTTTAGTTCCACGACACAGTTATAAATTTTGGAGGAAATATGTGGTTTCTCTTTGGTACTTTATGATTTGACCTTTTGGCAGAAGATTAAAAATGAGGGTTCCCCCCCCCTTCCTATTATATAGTTTCTCCTAATTTATGTATACTAGGACCAGATGGTTCTCTTGTATTACAATCAGATATCACAGCCTGAGTGTTGGGTTATTAAAAATAAGACAGACAAATTACAGACACTTTAACTGTGCAATTGCTCTGCCTTATTCAAGAAAATTTATAGAAGGTCCAGACTTCATATTCTCCTTATGCTCCTACCCTGGTTTTTCAACTTTTCCTTCAAATCTATTAATAGCAACAACCCTTAGACTTATATACCGCTTCATAGTGCTTTACAGCCCTCTTTAAGTAGTTTACAGAGTCAGCATATTGCCCAGAGGTGGGTTTCAGCAGGTTCTGACCAGTTCTGGAGAACAGGTAGTAGAAATTTTGAGTAATTCGGAGAACCGGTAAATACCACCTCTGACTGGCCCCGCCCTCATCTATTCTCTGCTTCCCGAGTCCCAGCTGACTGGGAGGAAATGGGGATTTTGCAGTAACCTTCCCCTGGATTGGGAAGGGATTGGAGATTTTACAGTATCCTTCCCCTGGAGCAGGGTGGGAATAGAGATTTTACAATATCCTTCCCTTGCGACACCCACCAAACCACGGCCACCAAGCCATACCATGCCCACCAAACCACACCCACAGAACCGGTAGTAAACATTTTTGAAACCCATCACTGATATTGCCCCCTAACAACCTGGGTCCTTCAAATCAATTAAGCAGGAAAAGATGAATTAACTGCACAATTCCTTTTGATGGCTAACATTAGGAGTTATAAATCAGTTTGGGGTTATTAATTTTTCTGTTTTATTGAATACTATCATACCTCCTTATGAAATTTGGCAGTTTAATAAACAAACAAATAAAAGCATGCATTTTGAGAACCGTAATTATAATAAAAATACAATATATGTGCTCTATAAAGAGGAAGGGTGATCTGTATGTTTGCTGCTGACAAGGAACAACAGTGCCCTGCTTTCTTATGGCTCTTTTACCCATATTTTGTAAAGTTACAATTGAGCATAATTTAAAACAGAGCAGAGGTCAGAAACTTGTGGTCCTCAAGATATTCCCAAGATGGAGCTCTCATTTGCCCAATCAACACCGTCAGTGGCAAGAGATGTTAGACACATGATCTCAACAATATCTGAAGAACCATAATCATCCCCATTTTTTAAACTGAGGGATGTTTTCCCTATAGAATGGCACATAGCCACTTCTTAAGATAACTCCTCCAGTTTTGTACGTCTTATAATATGGAAAAGTACTGAAATATGTATGTGGGTACTGTATGTTTCATAAGTTGAATTATGAATTATACATTGAAGTTTCCTAATTGAGTTTTGATCATGAAGAATGTAACACATGGAATAGGTTTCATTTTATAAATAATTGTTTCTGTACTCAATTCAACTCAAAATATTATTCAGGGAGAAAGTTGCTGTGAGCACAAATTGATAAATGCATTGGACAGCAGAGACTTGAGGTTAAATCCCAGTTCAATTACAGAGTCACTTGATAACGCTGCCCATGTCATCATTTTTCAGTCTCAATTACCAATCTATCAAATGGGAATAATTATGGTCTAGCTTAAAGGCATTTTGTGAAGATGAATTATACAGAGACATAGAGTGCTGGGCTCTATAGTGGATAATAACTGTCATGGAGTAAAATATGTAAAACATTAAACTCTTCCGTTTATAGTAACACTAGAGTATTGAGTAATGAAATAAATGACATTTGGAATTTGAATTTATTTCCTATTTAGTTTTTATATATGTGTTTAAGAAGAAATAATATCATAATTATTAGTGGTCTAACATTATCCTAAAGTACAGAAAGATATTTGGGCAAATGAAAATGAAACATAAATTTTAACACCACAGAATGATATAAATCAGTGAAATAATCTCCGTATCTCTAAATTTCTTAAAGATGAATGTCTTGATTGCTTTCCTTGAAAAAAATTGAAATATGATTAATGAACTGCAAACATGATGTTGCAAGATTTATTAAGTTTATGTGGCAGCAGATTCTTTTGAAATCATTATATCCAGAGAGAACTTGCTACCTATTTTATGGGCAGATTTAAAGAATTCAGATTGGCTTTGGACATGTCTGTGAAATGTATCTTCTTCTTATCCTCATATAAGGAAGGAATGGGAATTGAACAAAAGTTTAATTTGCCAAAGAAGCTTCACTGTAAAAAGGAATTGATTTCTCTCTGCCTTTCTGAAGGAAACATCTCCCTCCCTCCCTTCCTCCCTCCCTCCCTCTCTCCCTTCCTCCCTTCCTTCTTCCCTTCTCCTCTCCCTCCCTCCATCCCTGGTTGGATTTTTTACTATGTGAACGTATAGTGCTATTTCTCCTCAATATTAATTTTTTGTAAAAGAACACAAAGATGTTAGAATAATAGGTCTTAGTTTACTGACACTACATATGTGACATTTTGTTTGTTTTCATAAACAGAATACTCTTAAATAAATAAATAAGTAAAAATTGGAACTTGGGCTTAAACATCAGCAAAATACAGATGTTCAAAATGTTTCTGAAGCATCTTGATAGTCCATTGACTCATTGACCTCTGAGTCAAATGAAATTAAGAAATGGAGGATTACTTGAGTTAAGAATTTAAAAAGCTATTCTTAGCACATATATTTGGTTAAAATATTCTACAATATTCTACAAGCTAAATAATGTTATTTTGCTGGATTCAGCTGTATTTTTCTGTTAGATAGCTTGACTGGATTTATTCTTTATCATTTCCAGATACTAAACATGCATCCTGAGACAGAGGAGAACAGAATTAATTTAATATAAATGACCAATCACAGCTACGTTGGAAGGGCAATTTAATTCGGCAGTTTTCTTATGCATTATGAATATAATAGTCATAAAATTTCATGGTACTCATGAGAATTCTATCACTATCAAAATAGAAGAGTCATCCTCCTGTTACATAATTCTTCACTGGGTCTGCCCTGTGATGGGAATATAACAGCCATACTGTAAAAGGAATTTAACACAGAAGATGGTTGAATTTTGCTGGGAATTTTTCTAGCATGATGGGATTTCCTTGCAATTTTCTTTCTGGGACCTTCTTTTGCATTCTCCCAAAAGCTGCCCCTGAAGATTAATGGATGTAACAGGATAGAGACACTAGTAATCTTACCTAAGAAGAAAAAACATTTTTCTGCTCATGTCAAGTACAGTATCTCTGGACCAGAGGTGGGTTACAGCAGGTTCTGACCAGTTCTGGAGAACCGGTAGCGGAAACTTTGAGTAGTTCGGAGAACCGGTAGTAAAAATTCTGACTGGCCCCGGCCCCCCATCTATTCTCTGCCTCCCAAATCCCAGCTGATCAGGAGGAAATGGGGATTTTGCAGTATCCTTTCCCTGGAGTGGGGTGGAAATGGAGATTTTACAGTATCCTTCCCCTGCCACGCCTACCAAGCCACACCCACAGAAATGGTAGTAAAAAAATTTGAAACCCACCACTGCTCTGGATCTAATCCAAGGCATGCAAGAGTGGAACTGATATCTGAAGAAACCTTCAGGGAAAGTAAACGTACTTGAAATGTGGAAATGCTGGTGGATGTTTTAAGTTCCATCTTTTTTCCTGCCCAAAGGTCCTCACCACTTTCGCTTCTGTGGTGCAGAGTTTGGCCTTTCGGTCAGATGGATCATTAAAAACGAAGGAATCTGACCCAAACATGAGGTGTTTGACACGAAAAGAACAAAGTAAAGGAAGCTTCACCTGTATTTCCTGGAAAGAAAAGCAGAGTATACAGATTAAGATATTTTAGGTAGTCACCTGGTTTTCAATATGAGGACAAATTTGCTTAGTCTCTTTTAAAATTGCTCTGTATGCCAAATGCAGTCTGAACATCTGGCTGATTGTGTGACCAACCTTAATTAAGAATAATAAGTAAATACTACTACTACTACTACTACTACTAATAATAATAATGATGATGATGATGATGATGATGATGATGAATGTTGAAGTATCTGGAGACAGCAGAAGAGAAGAGAAAAAAATCTGGAGAGAGTAGAAGAGAAGAGAAAATCATAAAATATAAAAACTTGAAAATAGAAGTAGAATGACTGTGTCAAAAGAAAACAAAGATAGCATCAATAGTAATAGGCTTTTTGAGTGCAATCCCAAAACATCTGGGGCACCATTGAATACCACTGGCATACCATTGGCATTGGAAAAAAAATCACCATCAGTCAATTGCAAAATAATAATAATTAAAAAATAAATAATAACATCTACCTATCCCAGTTCCTTGGGAAGGACTTGGTAGATGGATAAAAATGCCAAATCCAATCTAAACATCTGGCTGACTAGGTGATGAACCCAATGGTGGGATTCAAATAATTTAACAACTGGTTTTCTGCCCTAATGACCGGCTCGGTAGGTGTGGCTGGGTGGCCATGTGACTGAGTGGGCATGGCCAACTCGATGTCACTTACGTCGAGGGGCACTTCACCTCACTCAACCTCTCATGACCATGGGGATGCTGCAATGGTTGTAAGTGTGAAAAACGGTCATAAGTCACTTTTTTCAGTGTCATTGTAACTTTGAATGGTCCCTAAATGAACTGTTGTAAATCAAGGATTAACTGTACAAAAATACAAAATGCTTCTTTGTTTTCAAAAAGCTGCCTTAAATACCAGTCATTAGATTAGAAACGGGGAAATACACACTGAAGATCAATGAGTCACAGCTGTCATGGAAACCTAAGCCATTCTGTCTGAATTCCTTCCTTTTCCTCAGCAATACCTGTAACCCGGAGTTACAAATCAGGCAGGTTGCCAGAGCACATTGAGGAATTAAAATAGTTAAAATACAAGGATAACTATCCACAGCCAAGTTACTCTTGCTCATAAAGTGAAGTCCTTTAGCGCAGAAGTCATTTAAGCTCTCCAGAAAGTAGGTGGGCATATTTGGGCTACAAAATGCCATGCTAAAGAGACAAATTAACAAATTAACATCTTGAGTGAGAGCTAATCCCATTCTGCCTTTGTTCAGACCTTGCTGCAGGGAATTTTTGCCTATGAATATAGCTATCTATCTCTTTATCTCTTAAGTGCTGACATCTTCTATGGGCTATTAAGGAAGATGGGGGCTGCTTTCCTCTCTAAGAAAACATCTTTCTCCATTTCTCATTCAGGGAGATTTATTCTTCCTTTTTAATATTTCTCAAAATATTTTATTCTTCTAAGAGAGGGGTGGGTGCTAACTTTGTACAATTGGTGCCATGTTACTATGCCATATTATCATGAGAAAAAACTAAAACAAATTGGAAGGTGGATCTACTTATTATCAGTGAGCAATCATGTGCCTTGCCCACTCCAAAGCAATGCAAGAGACTCCTGTCTCAAAGGTGCTTTTTCAAGAGGCAACTGCACTTTCTGGAAACCAAGAAAGTCCAGTTGCCTCTTGAAAAAAGCACCTTTGGGACAACCATGACCTGATGATTGAAGAATCCCCACAGACTGTGCTCAGTGAACTGACAAAGCAGAGTTTCCCATCCAGGAGAAGCAATCATTAGATCCATTCACACCACTTAAAGATACCAGTTGGTCTCACTCACCTCACAAGGAAAGATCACATGCCCCCAGAAAGGCAGTAAAAAATCAGACAGAATGCCAAGCTTGCATCCTGCCTCTCAGCCATTTCTTCTATGGCTATGCCAACCCTTCTGTAAATAGCTGTTCCAGCCATGTTGGAAGTATACCAGGGGTGGGTTCTACTTACCTTTACTACCGGTTTGCAGCTGGGCCACACATGTGCGCTTGCTTCGCTCGTGTGTGCGCATGCTCTTCTGCACAAGCACAGAAGCTTCTGCGCATGCGCAGAAGCATTTTGATGATGTCGGGGTCAGTGGGCGGAGCCACCCACCGGTTTTACTACCGGTTCTATAGAACCGGTGCGAACCCACCACTGAAGTATACTCCAAAAAGCTTAAAACAACCCTTTAACAATCTTTAAGAAAGTCAAGCCTCAGGAATAAAAATACCACAAAAAATTCCAGTGGGGGGGTGGGTGGGTGGGAGACACTCTGGAGAAGCTCAGTCTACAGACAGAAAGTTTGGGCGTAGTACCAAGAACCATTAAGACTTACAATGTAACAAGCTTAACCCAAAGGCAGTTTCTGAAAACACTTAAAACAGCAGGGTAATTAAGATAAGGATTAGGCTAGAAATACAGGCATACCAGAATGTTTCCTTCCTGCTTCTCTTGCAGGATTAGCCCTGTAAAGTGGGAAAAGATTTCTTCCAACAACCGGTTCTCTGAACTGCTCAGAAAATTAACATCTGGTTCAGGAGAACCAGTGCGAACCGATAGCAGCCTACCTCTGGATGAACCATAATAATAATATGTAGAATTAGATTGTTTCCAGCATTCTATTCAAAATGCCTGTAACAGAACTTTTAAAATAAAAGCTAGTATACATGTAGTAAGATATAAGGCAGTTTTAAATTTAAACTGTAACTATCAGCCAAAGACATTTCATTAATAACAACTGTTTTGGAAAAAAAGAGGGAGATGTTATCGAACCAATAAATAAATAAATAAATAAATAAATAAATAAATAAATAAATAAATAAATAAATAAATAAATAAATAAATAAATAAATAAATAAATAAATATAAATAAAAATAAATAAAAATAAATTAAAATAAAATAAAATAAAATAAAATAAAATAAAATAAAATAAAATAATAAAATAAAATAAAATAAAATAATTAAATTAAATTAAATTAAAAAAACACTAAATCAAAATGTTCTAAGTGTGCAGCAATTTTAATTCATTCATTTTATAGAAAAAAATATCAGGCTTGAACTGTGGGGTTCTTTGTGCTCTCTGTGCTTGGTTGGTTGCTTGCAGACGTTTCATTATATAAGCAATATCATCACTGCGGAGTAAGAGTGTTCGTCTTATTTTTGGCCCCATGACATCGTATGAAATTGCATAATTGACTTAAAAATTCTGATTATGATGCTCCAGGAAATATTGAAATAGAATTTTTGTTTTGGCAAATCTCTAAGAAAAAAGGAATCCTATGTTTAAGGAACAATGTGAATACATATTATATATCTCCAATATGGAATTTGTTTAAGAACTGAAATGTATGGTGGAAATTTGAACTTGGCTTGGATCTTATTGATCCAATTCTGATCAATCAAAAGTCATTACAATTAAAGCAAACTAAACCTGAAATTAAATAAAAATGCAGTGCAACTGATGGCCAGTTTATTTCCATGAGCTGATGTTTTTAAAAGTCTGAAGTCAACATGAGTTGTTTCTTGTGTCAACATTCCCTGATCTAGTGTTCTCCAGATGTGTTTTGTTCCAGCTCCAGAATTCACATTTGTATTGTGAGTCTCAAGACATCAAGGATCACATTTGAAAGTTTCCTGAGGTGTAGTACAACTTTTCAAAAAGGTTCAAATAGAGAGCACTGTGCATTCATTTGTTGATTTACTTATCCAATGAAATTGAAAAGTAGGCTTCAAAATAGCAATAACCATGTTTGGTAGAGGAAGATACAAACTTTCATACACTGCAGTACACTATGATTTGATGTATAAAATATTTGATTAACACATCACAGTAAGTCATTAAACATGACTGTTATTTGTTTTTAGTGGAAAAAATCAAGATCCATGGGGCAAAACTGCATTATGTCAGCATCTACCAGAGGAGAGGAAGAAGAAAATATTTTTAAAAAACTATTGTTTGTAGAGTATGGGTGGCTCATGGTGAAATTGTGCTAGTAGAACTATTCTTTTTAAGGTGAAGCACTCGGAAAATACTTAGTCTTGATCAATATTTAATTGAAGTTAGAACTTTTCCTTTCAGGATTAATGGATAAAGAGCTAGAAAAGAGCCGTGGAAAATTATTTCAGAATTTGATTACAACAGCAAGATTACTATATGCCTGGAGATTAAAAGATCCAACCCTTCCCACTGGAATGGTGAAGTTGACAGATTTTGATTAGAGGAAAGACATTACCAGCATTTATAGCTGATTGGAAGCCTCTTATGTCTTTTTGTATAAAAATGAAGAAAATGAACTTGTGACTTATAGTTTTGATGATTAGACAGGTTATAGAAAAAAGAGTAATATGATGTTCTCTCTCTAGACAGGTTAAATATATTTATGTTTATAACTGGTATGATGCTTATCAGAAGCTATTTCTTTATACTTTTTTCTTTCTTTTGGTTTTTTCCCTTTCCCGTGCGTCTTTTGTTATGTCGGCTGGTGACACCCAGGGGGAGGGCCTTCTCTGTGGGAGCCCCAGCCCTGTGGAATGAACTGCCCCCGGAAATGCGTAAGATCTCCGACCTCAGGGTATTTCGCTGTGCCCTTAAGACCCTGCTGTTCCACCAGGTCGGGCTATCAATGTAATGATTTTAAATTGGATGTTTTAAATTCTGAGGTTTTAATATTGAGCCGAAATTATTTAATACTTTTAAATTATTTTAATTGTTTGTCTTTGTGCTTTTAATAGGCTGTGCACCGCCCTGAGTCCCTCGGGAGAAGGGCGGTATAGAAATAAAATAATAATAATAATAATAATAATAATAATAATAATAATAATAATAATGCCTTTTTCTTTGCTTTCTTTTTTTCTTTCTATCTTCCTACTATTTGGTTTACTTTCTTGTATTCAAATTTTAATTGTGGGGTGCTTGGTGCTCTCTTGAGCTTGGTAGTTTTCTTACAGATAGTTCATTACCAAAGTAAGTAGCTAATAGGGAGTGGGGTTTGCTCTCATTTTATATTCTAAGTCTAGAATATTAATGTAAATATTAATAGAAATGTATATCTAGAATATACAATATGCAAAGTCCACTCCCTATTAGCATTGATGATGCTACCTAGTTTGGTAATGAAATATCTGCAAGAAAACCACCAAGCTCAGAAAGCACCAAGGACTCTGCATTTCATTCTTGAGTTACAAATAGTCTCTTTCAAGTATTTAATTATGTGTATGTATAATATTTAGTCCTAAGGAATGCAGAAACGCCAATCTCAGTGATAATTCTTTTTCTACAGTGTATAATATCAAGAGCTCTGTCACTTCATCTCCACTGACAATGATTGTCTTCCGTAAACTTTTCCCCTCCAAATTTAAGTTTTAAAACAATAGTAATTGAAATAATGAAACAAAAGTATGTTCTCTGCACTCATTTCCTATTTCTTCCCTCATGGCATTGTTGCAAGATCTGTATCCAAAGATTTAAAAAAATCCTGCTATTTACTGAGCTATTATTGTGCACTGGACTCACCAGGTTTTTTCAACAATAACTGGATTCAGTTGGAAAGCTCCATAAGAGTAAGCAAGGTGCTCTGATGATTATTAATGGAAAACTACTGGAAAGATATATTAGTTTCTTTCCAGTTTTTACAAACTTGAGCCTCTGGACCAACGGACACTTCCTAGTCTATCAGACAACTGATTGGAACCTTCCGGAATCTTCCCAACAAGCTTCTGTGATGTAGCATATAAGCATGATGTATTCTTCTACTATGCTTCTATAATTTTGTAGTTCAGTGCAGATATGAACGTACAACATAAATGTGGGTGCTAAAGGACCCGGGTACTTACGGGACCGCCTACTACCACCAATAGCCTCCCACCGACCGGTACGTTCCCATAGAGAGGGCCTCCTCCGGGTACCGTCGGCCAAACAATGTCGGCTGGCGGCCCCCAGGGGGAGAGCCTTCTCTGTGGGGGCACCCACTATCTGGAACGAGCTCCCCCCAGAGTTACGGAGGATCCCGGATCTTCGTGCCTTCCGCCGTGAGTTAAAAACTTTCCTGTTCCACCAGGCGGGCCTGGCCTAATTCTTCCCTTTTCCCCTTCTGTCGTAAAAGAATTTAGAAATTTCGAATCGTAATATTTTAATTTGGGGTTTTAATATTTTAATATTGTAAATTGGGATTTTAAATTATTGGGGGCCAATGTTTAATTCGGTTTTTATTTGGTTTTTAAATTTTGTACATATGTTTTTTATTCATGGCTGTTCACCGCCCTGAGTCCCCCCGGGGAGAAGGGCGGTATATAAATTTAATAAAATAAATAAAATAAAATAAATAAATAAAGCGTATATTTTTTAAAAAACTCTTACTGCTGAAAAGCAATTTCTGTATATGTTCTATCTTTGCGCCAATTCTTTTGATAATATTCCAGTTAGAGGTATCTAAATGCATGCTACACATCTCTTTTAAGATGTCTGACAAGAAAAATGTACAACTGCTTTACTCAGGTATATTCAGAATATTATACTAACTATATCAACTTGCATTGACACATGACCTTGCAAAAATGGTACGGACAGTGGTGGGATTCAGCTGGTTTTCTTCGGATTGTGCGAATTGGTAGCTGTGATTGTGGGAGGCTCCGCCCACCTGCCCGGACGTAATGTGCGACTACTGCGCATGTGCGAACTGGTATGGGAGGTAAGTAAATCCCACCTCTGAGTACAGAGCTCCTGAATGTCTGTCTGTAGGGTATCAATAATATTGATTAATATAGTCAATATTAGCGAAATTGTATTACTAAAAAGCTGGTAGGTTTTCGGTTGGTAGTAAAATTCTGTACATTAATATCTATCTGGAACTTTCCTCAAAATGAAGGAAATTTTCAAAGCTATATTGTTACTGAGGTTAGTAGGGATGGTATTGACATGGGGTGTATTTCTGCTTGTCCCCAATTGTGACAGTCATAGGAACAATAGCTTGGAAAGCCCCACGAGCCTAAGATATGACTCTGAGAAATAAAATTCTTAGATAATTATGAGGGTAAATTTACAAATGTTCATTTAGAAACCATGATGATGGAAAATATGTCATCATTGCTCAAATGATGTGAAATATATAATTTGCATCATTGGTACAATGATGATATAATAGCTATAACATCACTTGTTCCAGAGATGGAATTCAAATAATTTAACAACTGGTTTGCCCAGGGTCAGATTGGCCATCGTGGAAGGCGTGGCCC
>WNWU01000020.1:8910642-8944574 GCA_012654045.1 Ptyas mucosa
CTTTGGGAATTCTGGGAATTGAAGTCCATGCACCTTAAAGTTGCCAAAGTTGAGAAGCAGGGGTCTACACTAGAGTTTAAGATTTTCCATTTCTCTTTTATTTAGAGTTTGGTGCAATTAAATAAATCAGTGGTGGTTTCCTTAAGAAATACTGATTAAAGCAATATGAAGCATTATTGGACTTTTTGTGAGAAACTGAAATTAAAAATTGATCCGGGCTTTGATGATTAGATATGGGATTATGGAAATAATGTAGACATATGTTAATCTTAGAGTAAGAGTTTGATACAATTTTTACTTATATTTGTACCAAAGAATGTTGGAAGTCATTCTTTTTCAGTTTTCCTTCTTTTCTTCTTTCTTACGCTTTCACTCTTTTTCTTTCCTGAGCCTTTTCTTTTTTCAAATCTGTTTTTTATTTGTTTATCCCTTAGCTTTGTATTTTTTTTTTATGTATGAAGAATCAAATACTCAGCCATTATAACTCTACATTCCTTATTTACAGAAATCGTATCAAAATTTAGAATGAAATCCACTGGGAGCCATCTCATATAAGCCAGGCTCTGAGTCCCTCTAACTAAAAAGTGTTTATCAATAGAAGATAATATTTGTAGCTCAGGGTTGAATTGTGGGGTCCTTGATGGTCTCTGAGCTTGATGGTTTTCTTGCAGATGTTTCATTACCAAACTAGGTAATATCATCAGTACTAGCAGGGAATGGAGTTTGCTCTTATTTTCATATACCCTGTCAGTATTGATTAGTTGCTTCACAAACAGTGTTTTGATTGGTGCAAGGTCTCTACAGCCTCAGGCAGAGAAGGGCTGTTCTGCACCTGTCTCTCAAATGTTCTTTAAAATACAGAGTTTCCTTTAGGAACCTCCAACATGCAAACTGTGGTTACTCGTCCTAGAATGAATCCTCTTTACCTGGAGCTTCAAAATTTGCTGTTTGCTGGGAAGATGTGTAGCTAAAAGTCAGTCTACAATTCGTATACATATGACTTTGGAGATATTTCTTCATAACCAAACAAAAGTGTATTTTCTGTGCAGTTCACACCCCTTGCTCGCTGGATCTGGATGTCACAAAGCAAAGTCCACATTTTGTAATTAATCCCTGTGCCCCATTTTGACTAGCAGAGTGCTGCAGGAGGCTGAGTGCTGTCATGCCCCCTGGCCATGCTCATCCAGCCATGCCCACCCAGTCGATCATTAGGACAGAGAACTGGTTGTTAAATTATTTGAATCCCACCACTGGTTATTGCATGTATACTGTGTACAAGTGTGCAGTAAAAAATATAGATCAACCGTTGATCTCTGTCAATTATGGTAGGACTTGGATTCTAAGGCTGGGTGGTTGTAGAAATTTGAAACAGAGGAACAATTCATTTTGATACTCATTATTTAAAAACATTAGCACATATTTCATGCAAACCTCAATACTCTGCACATATTATATTTAATATGTTCAAATACTATGATACTGTCAGGATTTATTCCCCATTTTATTGCTACATTTGTAAAAGATGCATGTCTTATGCTAAACAGTTTTTTTTTCATTCTCAGACAGCATCTCAGCATGTCGGATAAATACTAATTATTCTGCCAATGTATTTTCATCTTTTCAAACATAATGAATGTTTGTAAAATGCTTTGAAACTGAAAAGAAGACATGTTTGAGGCTGTAGATATTTTCTGAAAGCAGCTTGCAATGCACTCTGATCCCTAAAACTAAGGAAAGCAGAATTTCTTCAATTCTGAATTTAAGTACCATGTTTTAAGATTAATTCCATAAAACTCTTTTCAAGCAATCAAGTGGCTCTGTTAAACATGTGATGTGTAGGAGCCCGGAATCATATATTGGTATGTTGATGCCCACTTTTGCATTTCTTCTTTTATTTTGAAGGGGCCTTACAAATCTAAATCCAGTACTACCCATAGCTTCCCAGTTTCTCGTCCAGCATCTTAACCATCACACCATTCTTTTTACGCATACTGATTTTTCTATGCAACACTCTTTATTGGAAAATCCATCTGACAACCACTTTTGCCCAGTAAACTATCTTTCTCTCTTTCTCTTGATAGATCACCGTCGTCATCTTCATCATCATCATCATCATCACCACCACCACCACCACCACCACATTGTAGGGTAACAGAATAACAGAGTTGGAAGGGACCTTGGAGGTCTTCTAGTCCAACCTCCTACTCAAACAGGGCACCTTATATGAAGAGGATGAAGCCTTTTTAGTTGCTTTCCAGCTGTTTCAACACTCTACAACTCATTTCCATTTAATACGTGTTAACTGAGTTACATCATCTGCTCAGGATTTCTTTGGGTGTTTTCTGGATGTTTTAAGGTCAATTAATATCCAGTTGAGGACTGTTGTCCAACATTGATTCCACACACCACATATTTCTATCTCTTTGTAAGTCTATGCATTTATTTTCCTGTCATTTTACTGGCAATGTTTAAGGTATTACCATTTACTTTAATCTCTCTTTCAATTAATTCTTTCATTTGAATCTTTCCTCTGGGCTTACGATTCCTCCATATCTTGTCTCTGCAGGTGTGATGGAATGTAGTTAAGGAGGGGGATTCCCAGGAGGGAGGGGCTGCATTCCAGAGGAGTAAGAGGCAACTCAGTTCAGATGCTATGTGTGAGAGAAAGAGGGTGAAGACAGCACCTCCCTGATAGTTCAAAAAGAATATCGTAGATGCAGACACAGACAGTAAAGTCTTAATCTGGCAAGATTTTATCTATGGATGTGAAGAAGTCATCTTGGAAGAATTGCCATGTGTCATTCTTGGTTTTGGACCTGAGAGTAGGACATCAAATATAATGTTCAATTTAACAGAGTCACTTTTTCAAAGGTGATGAAAACTAGGCAAAGTGGTATCTTGTGTATTTTATGATGTTTGATTTTTTTTTTATTTTTTTTTATTTCCAATTTATATACCGCCCTTCTCCCTGAGGACTCAGGGCGGTGTACAGCCAGACATAAAAAACATAAAATATAAATATTAAGACATTTAAAATATATATATAATTTGGCTACAAAATTTAAAACTCACAGACCAATTAAAATATTAAAAATATTTAAAATTTCTTCTTAAGCCAGCCCGGCTTGTTGGAAAAAATGTGTTTTTAGGGCACGGCGGAAGGCACTGAGGTCATGAATTCTCCTAATCTCCGGGGGCAACTGGTTCCAGAGGGTGGGTGCCCCCACAGAGAAGGCTCTCCCCCTGGGAGTCACCAGCCTACATTGTTTGGCTGATGGCACCCTGAGGAGGCCCTCTCTGTGGGAGCGCACGGGTCGATGGGAGGTCATCGGTGACAGCAGGCGGTCTCGGAGATAACTAGGCCCTATGCCATGGAGCGCTTTAAAGGTGATCACCAACACCTTGAAGCGCACCCGGAAGACCACCGGAAGCCAGTGCAGCTCGCGCAGGAGCGGTGTTATGTGGGAGCGCCACGCTGCTCCCGTCACTACCCGCGCGGCCGCATTTTGGACCAGTTGGAGCCTCCGGGTGCTCTTCAAGGGGAGCCCCATTGATAATTTGTTGAATGACTTTAATTTATTTGCCGCCCATCTCTCTACGAGAAGACTTATTTCCCCCTGTTCTTTTTCGTTTCTTGACAACCCCTTATACTTTTTTCCTTCAGTATGTCTTTTGTCACTCTTCTTCCTCTAACAAAAATAGCCTTCCCATAAAAAACAAAAATAAAAATTGAGGTACATGGGGACCAAAAGTCTGCATCCAGGCCAGTTGAATGTCCACATCAACCTCAAAAGCAATTTTAATCTGCTGTTGTCTTTGGCTGCTCTAGTGTGACCCATCCCATTGTGGAAGGTTTTTCCCCCCAGTGTTGATGTTCTTAACATTTCAGAGAATAGATTGCAGCGTTTATGTTTACATTATATATTGAAGAATCAAATCCAGGAAAGCCAACAGGCCATAAAAACCTTTGACATCATGAAATTAAAGTGAATTCCCATTGCTGCCAGCATTTTAAATATCAGTATACTCCTATTCACTCTCCACATGCTTTCCATTGCTAATGGAAATCATGTGTTGGACTGTGGTAAAGAACCTTGACACTAAACAATTCTTTGGATAAGTGTGAAAATGGAACAGTGAGTCAATGAATGGTTAGATCTGTTGGTGCAGAACATTACATTAAAATAAGCTTGATCTGCTCTGTTACAGCCATAGTATATGGATTGGCAAAGTAAGATAGAGATATGGAGGATTGTATTAAAATCTAATCTAAGAAAAGGAGATGTGAAAAAGAATAGTGACAATTAAGTGGTCTAAACAGCAGGCTTTATATTTTGGCTAGGTGAGGGTGAGATCACCCCTGCCAGTTGCCATGTCACATTTTCACTTTACAACCATTCAGTATTAGCTGCCATGAACCCAAGGCAAGGGTGGGATTGAATAAAATTTAGCAACTGGTTCTCTACCCAGTTGCTGGGTGGGCTTGGCCATGGGGGCGTGGCCTACACAGCCCCCTGCACCATGGGGAAGGGGCATTTTCACCCTCCCTAGGCTCTGGAGGCTTTCCTCGAGCCTCCGGGAGGGCGAAAATGGCTTCCCCAGGGCTCTGGAGGCTGGAAATGGCCCTGTTTCCAGACTTCCAATACTTCCAGTCGGTCCATTTTTTGCCCTCCCCAGGCTCCAGAGGCTTTTCTCGAGCCTCTGGAAGGGTGAAAACAGCCTCCCTTGGGCTCCGGAGGACCTCCAAAGGCTGGAAACAGGCCTGTTTCCAGACTTCCAGAACTTCCAGGAGACCCATTTTTTGCCCTCCCAGAGCCTCCGCATGGGCCCTGCACTTACCTGGCATCCAAAACAGGCTGCATGGAAACTCCCGGGAGGGGTAGGCAGGGGTGGGCAGGGCCAGCCAGTCCTTGCAACTACCGGTTTGGCGAACCAGATGTAAAATTATCATCCAAATTGGTCCGAACCGGCTGAATCCCACCCCTGACTCAAGGGGAGCTGGATGGGAGAAGGAAATGCTTCGAGGAAAACAAAACTTAACTGTATTTCTCCAAGATGAGCTTCAAGGACAACTGGCTGGAATCAGAATGCAGGTTTGCATACCAAACCTACCCCTGAAGTGACCGTTCTGAAAACATCTTGTTTGAATTTGATTGGACATGGGGAGTCAGTAATGAGAAGCGATTAAGGGAGGGAAAAATTAGGTTTGAGGGTTTTGATGCATGATTCTCTGTTCTGGCTAGGCATTACTGTAATTCACTTGACTTCTAATAAACTATATGTTTCTCAATAAATGGAGTTAAGGATTGTACTTACTTAGAGGTTTAAGCTGAGGCAGGTCTGACACTGACTGAGGTAGAAGTGTTAATCTGTCCTAATTTTAGGTTATTGGCCTTGAAAGTTTCTGATGTTTTCATCATGACCTTGATGCAAAGTCATCCTTTCCCTACCCAATGAGAAATTTCCCCCTTGGACTTCTCAGAATCTCCTCAGTATTTCTTATCCTCTCGCCAACCCGCCAATCCCACATCCACAAAATAAGAAATGGGCGTGCCCGGTGGAGCCAAACATGACGTGGTATAAAACCAAACCACAACTTGAACTCAGCAATCTGAAGAAGAAGAAAAAAAAGGAAGATTTTAATATAGTGCCCTAATTTGACATCTGGATGAATTGGCACCAAAGAAATGTTATGACTGCATTGAAAGGAAAGGATAGCTCCAAATCAAATGTCCTGCTTCTTGCCATAAAAGGTCAAATATATGTCAATAAATTTGAAATGCTTTGCCTTCTGAGGTAGATTTCAAAGGGATGATGGACTTCATTCAGCCAGGTGGGGGATGCATAAAAAACTAACAGATGCTAATTAAGATTGTGCAAAGACCACAAAATTAAACTGCAGCAAATAATGGCGGAAGGTCTAGCCCCCAGTCCTTGTAATGCCAGGTATTTGGGATTATAGAACAATATTATAATTTTAACAAACTGGACAAAGCACAAAATGTTTTGTTCATTGTTTCACTGATGAAAAACAAACATGATTTATTAATAGACATCATTATTCCATATCCCAGGCCAAAGTAAACAGAGTATCAGTAATTTGTCCCACTAATTAATTAATCAGTGGGATCTCCAAGACTTCAGACATAAAAGAATGACAAATTTGTGACCTCCCAGGTCTTATTTAAAATTTCATGATATTTTAGAAATTTAGGTACATATAGTACATATGTTTTAGATGCATTCAGAAAGTGCCCTTACAATATAATCCCCCAATTCACTACAGGTAGTTCTTGAGTTATGACTTTTCTTTTCTAGTATTTTCTAATTGGCTATCCGTAAGTCCCAATATAAAAATCTGGTTTCATCTGAATATTAATATTTAAAATTCTTTGTACCGTATGTATTTGTAATCAATATTTTGTTCTTGGCCCACCCTGCATGCTAAAACGATTCTTCAGTTTTTTCACATTTTCAGTGATGATTATAAGTACCTTTATATATCTTAGATAATTTCTCTGGGGTCATATACCAATGGACCTTGGGCCACATTCTTGAGCTTTCATCCTAAATTATTACACATGACCATTGAGGATAAAATAATATCACCATAAATGCTTTCTAAGTATAAAATAAAGAAATAAAGTCATATGTCTGAGTTTCACTGAGATATATTAATCCTGTGATGGCAAACCTATGGCACTTGTGCCGGAAGTGGCATGCAGAGCCATTTCTCCGGGCATGCCAGCAGTTGCCCTTTGTGCACGGGAGTGCTGGAAACCAGAAGAGCAACTCCCCGGCATGCACATGCGTGCCGGGAAGCTGAGTTTCCGGTTGCCGGCATGCACATGTGCGCCGGCCATCTATCTTTACAGGCGCATGCCTGCCAGAAACCGGAAGACCAGGTAGCCAGTGCACATGCACGTGCCGGAAACCAGAAGTTCAGCTTCCCAGCATGCATATGCATGCCGGGAGCTGCTCTTCCGGTTTCCAGCGCATGCGCGCTCCCGTTTTAGCACTTGGTCCAATAAATCCAGATCCAATAAATTTTTTACAGAGTTGTTTCACTCTTTTGAGACAGAATCTGCAAAACACTTGAGCGATCCTTGGTTTTTAAATGATGAACCAGTGCAGTTCAGTGGTTGAGGTTTTGAACTAAGATAGGGAGAAACATGCGGAGAAAAATAATAAAAATAAATCATGTGTTTCATCCACACAGTGACGTTGACAGAGTCCACTTAACAAAGAACATTAGTGGGCATGGAATGTTGCAAGTAAACCAGCCAGTTGAAGAAGAAAAAGGGGCATTGGAAGGAGGGCAGAAGTACCATGAAGAAGATGCATGGAAGCTAGTACACTATGAAGGTTTACTGGAGAGACCAAACTGGCCTACAAGGCCAACACAGTGGTTAGAGTGCAGTACTGCAGGCTACTTCTGCTGCCTGCTGGCTGCCTGCAATTTGGCAGATCGAATCTCACTAGGCTCAAGGTTGATTCAGCCTTCCATCCTTCTGAAGTGAGTAAAATGAGGACCCAGATTGTTGGGGGCAATATGCTGTTAACAGCTTAGAGAGGACTGTAAAAGCACCGTGAAGCAGTATATAAGTCTAAGTGCTATTGCTACAAGAAAGACCAATTACATGATCAGTACATAACAAAATAGCAGACAAAGCAGATAACAACAAGCCCTAGCAATGGCTAAGAGTAGGAAAGTTTGAAGAAAGAGACAGAGGGGCTAATTCTGGCTGCACAAGATCAGGCCTTAAGAATAAATGCATACAAAGCCAGAATTGAGAAGACAGTAACAGACAGCAAATGCTGTCTCTGCAAAGAAGCTGAAGAAACAGTGGGCCACCTAGTAAACTGCTGCAAAAAGATCGCGCAAGCTGACTTTAAAAAAATGGCATGACAAAGTAGCAACGATGGTGCTGCAATTGGAAGAGCTGCAAAAAATACCATTTGCCTGCAAACAAGAACAAGGTGAGATCATAAAATAGAGAAAGGCATAGAAAATGAAGAAGCTAAATTGCTCTGGAACTTTAGAATTTAAACAGACAAGCATCTGCCATATAACACTTCCGACTTAACAATTGTCGATAAGAAAATCTGGATAGTGGAAATTGCATCTCTTTATACTTTCACAAAGGATATATTGGATGTGTTATGTATATCAAAGAGACAGCATATTGCTGGATTTCAGGCTGTCAAGAAAAGTTGATATGCAGAATATGCCCTTTTATAGTTCACTTTAAATAACTTCATAAAAATCGGATTGCATTTAGTTTTAAGAGGGCATCAAAAACACTTATAAACTGAAATGGGTTTATTGTGCTTTATTATGGTTAAAACACGTTAATTTGGATTTTACTTTTTTATTAAATTGGATCCGTACTATGCCTTACATACTTGACATTTACTTGTTTACTGCATGTACTGTGGCAGGAACATATTTCATAACTTAAAGAGCCCCTGGTGTTCAGGGAAAATATAAATATATATATATATTATTGACTATTTATACTTATAACCAGAAGAGGGAGCTCCAATATAAGGAATTGCATTAAAATGTTAAAGGACAAAATAAACAACAATAACAACAACAACAAAATAATCCCAAATCAAAAAAAGTATATTGGAATATCTTAAACCTGACAATGAACAATGCCAACAGCAGATGGGAAGAAGCCACAGGAGACCAATAGTCCATTAGGTAACAAGGCACAATACAAAGAAAGGCTTTACGTACATCAGCACCTTGATTTGCTCCCAGAAGATCACACTGCATTGTGTGCAGCTCACACAGCAGAAAGGCTTTCATATAGGCTTACCAGGTCATTGCAACTGTAAGGCAACTGTTAACCAGTGCAATTCACAAAGTGGAGGTGTTACAAGAATATATTGTGGCCTGTCCATAACTACACATATTGCCACGTTCTGAACCAATTGAAGATTCCAAGGGGCCTTCAAGGACAGCCTCACAGAGAATGCATGACAAAAATCAGCAAAGTTCCCAAGGTGTGGATGACTGCTCAAACAAATAAGAACTATTTTGATGCCCAGGAAGAATCTGTGCCAAGCTTTTCTGGCCACAGCTGCCACCTGTTCCTCATTCAGAAGCTGAAGGTTCAGGAGGACCCTTGAATTGGGTATCAGTTCAAAAATAATAATAATAATAATAATAATAATAATAATAATAATAATAAGAAGAAGAAGAAGAAGAAGAAGAAGAAGAAGAACAACAACAACAACAACAACAACAACAACAACAACCACAACCACAACAACAACTTTATTGTCATTGTACGTGTATACACAGTATACCCATACAACAAATTTCACTTAACACCCAAAGACCAGGTCCAACATACATAACAATCCCCAAACACACTCCCACCCACCACAATTCTCCACCCCTAAACCACCCAAACATCCACACAACAGACCAAGTAATACTGTCCAACAGCTCACTGATGGTGGCTCTTTAGTTCATTGTTGAGTGCAATTATAGCTCTGGGATAAAAACTATTCAGAAAACGTGTGGTCCGAGTTTTAATTGTTCTGTATCTTCTGCCAGAAGGCAACAGTCCAAAAAGATTGTAAGCAGGACGGGAAGAGTCTCTGAGAATGTTATGCAACTTTCTCAAACAGCGGAATTCGAAGATGTTGTCCAGGGCTGGTAGCTGGAGTCCGATGATATTCTGGGCAGTTTTAATGATTCTCTGTAGAGCCTTTTTGCCTGCTACAGACAATGAAGTGCAACTTCATTCAGAACTAAAGATGGATACACCACTCCCTTCTAGCACTGATGATGTTACCTAGTTGGATAATCAAACATCTACAAAAAAACAACCAAGCTCAGAGTGTACCAAGGACCCCATTGATCTAAGTCCTTTGGCATGCCATTTACATCTAACCATTAATCATAATCTTTTAACGACCCGATAATCCCTTGCATGGTGGAGTCCGGGCAATTGAATGGAGCTAGCAGAGTGTTTAATGGCTGGATGACCTTCCTGTCACCAATGCGGAGCTTTGTTCAGCAGATATATTCTCATTGTGCTCAGAGAGAGAAATATCTGCCTCTACCTAGGATCGAACTCACAGCCTCCTGATTGTGAGGTGAGAGCTCCACTTCTAGGCCATTGCACCACCTCACATCTAGCCATCTAATATAGTTCAGTATTACTGTCAGAGGTGGGATTCTACCGGTTCACACCTATTCGCTAGAACCGGTAGTTAATTTTCTAAGCAGTTCAGAGAACCAATTGTTAGAAGAAATCTCCTTTTGTTTTTTTTCCACTTTATAGGGTTAATCCTGTAAGGAATTACAACATTCTGGTGTTGTTTCTAGCCTAATCTTTATTGCCCTGCTTACAGAAACTGCCTCTCTGTTAACCCTTATTACATTCTTGGTAGTACGCCTAGACTTACTGTCGCCTGAGCTTCTCTGGAGGTTTCTTTTTCTTTGCTGGTACTTTTTTCCTCCTTTGCTGGTACTTTGCTTGACTTTCTTAAAGGGGAAGGGTTGTTTCAAGCTTTACCCTGCTGTTGTGTTTGGTATTTATCACTGTTAGTGTTTTCTTTCTGCACCATCTTGTTGATCTGGAAAGGCAGTTTGGTATATGGGAGGAAATCTCTTTTGTGTCAATTGCATTTTTTAGAAATGTTAACTATGTTAAAGCTATCCATTTAGAAAATCTGTATAACAGCCTTGCCATTGCAGAAAACTCAGAACACCCCTGAGTACAATTTCTTTTTAAAAAATAAAATTGATAGGATGAAAAATTATATAAAAGTGCACGTGTTTTATTCAGAGATGTTATTTTTTCTTTAATCTTATTTGCTTTGGCAAACTTTGCTCAACTCTTCAAATAGGTTCCCAGTATGGCTTTTAAAATTACAAATACATCTATAAAAGATAATTTATATACTGAAACCTACTACACAATCTAAAGGCAACATGAAAAAGCTTCAGCTGAGTGTTTTTATGTTATTTTGTTTTCATACTGCTGGAAACCACAAAAGAAAGGCAGGATATAAATCATTTAATGGAACAAATAAACAGTGTTTTTCCATCCACTGTCCAGATATCATCGGTAGGGGTCAGACTATGAAAAGCCTTTGAAAATGCAGCATTATTGCTCAGTTTTTATGAAGCTGTGCAAACCCCAGTAGCAAGAGCCAATTTTATATAATATTAGACATTATTCCTCTTTCGAGTAACTTAAGAAATGAACAAATCCCTTATGATTTTTTGGGGAATTTTTGCCTTCAGAATTAAAAATAAATGCAGTTTTCCCAAGAATGAATGTGTTATCCAAGGACAATTGAAGAAACACTGGTTTGTTCATGTACGTGCACCAGGGAACCGGTCTAAACTTCAGGACAGAACATTCTTTCTACACGACCTTTCAGCAAAACTGTGAAGTTCATAACCCCATAATAAATTCTTTTTCTGTTCCTTCTCTTCTTGACTTCTCTTTTTTGAAGAGAAATCATTCATTAGAAACCCTTTGTGTGACTTCTGAATTGAACAAATAGTTCAGTAGTTTTACCTCCAAAAGCAGGAAAGAAAGAATAAAAAGCTAATGGAGAAGCCCCCCCCCCCCCCCATCAAAGTCATTTGGGATAAAACTCTGGCGAAACTGAGTTGATCCAAAGTACCGTATTTTTTGGAGTATAAGATGCACCTTCCCCCCCTAAAAAGAGGTGAAATTTTAGGTGCGTCTTATACATTGAACGTAGCCCCACCCATCCATTGGGCCCCACCCTTTGGCCTCTGGCTCCTAGCAGTTACCTCCTTGCAGCAAGACGCAAGAAGAAACAGCTCCTTTCAGCTTCAGCACAGCCTAAATAGCACAAGTTGATTGGATCAGCCTCCCAACTCTCAGCTGTTTTGCATGGACCTCTACTGTTTGCTGCAAGGAGGTAAATTGCTGGAGCAGATTTTTTTCCCTTGTGCTAATCAAGCTATGCTGAAAACGAAAATGAAAGTAAAGCAGGCTGTTTGCTGTTTGCTGCAACAAAGCAAAATTGCTGGGAGGCAGAGGCAGATTTCTTTTTCTTGTTTTCCTCACCAAAAAAGGTAGGTGCGTCTGATAGTCCGGTGCGACTTATACTCCGAAAAATACGGTAACACAATACATCGACTGTGCAGGAAGGCAGTTGCTTTTGTTACAACTTGTGTGAGGTTCAGCTCTTTCCTAAGTCAGATTTAAGCTCAAGTGGTCAATTCCAGGGATCCATACAGGAGATCTTTCTCCTTCGAGTCAAACATTCCTTTTTTCATGAGGACAATGAGGATAACTATGACTCTGGGTTTTGGGCTCAAACCAAACTGACTGCAGAACACCACTTTGGACTTCCAAAGAGATGCACAGTCCATCTACAGGAAACCAATGGTGTCATGTCTTGAACCACATATATGTACACGCTTGCACAGGGTGCGGACTTAATTGGGCTTCATAGTGCCAGCACTATAGTTGAAAGTGTAGTTAAGAAATTACAAATAATGTAATTTAAGATATATAATCTTAAAGCAAAATTGGTACACATTACAGGTAGTTAATTTATGACCATAACTGAGCCCGAAATTTATGTTGAAAACATTTGTTAAGTGAGTTTTATCCCATTTTACGACTTTTCTTCTTACCTGTGAAGGCAAGTCTGGCTTCCTGCGCTAAAAAGCTCACCAGTACAGCTGTGTGCACGGCTTGTGTGTGTGTGTGTGTGTCTTTTTGCTCCTGGTCTTTCGCAGCACCCTGTGCCCAACGTCCACACACACACACACACACAGAAGCCGTGCGCACAGCGGTACTGATGAGGTTTTTAGCACAGGAAGCCAGACTTGCCTTCACAGGTACGAAGGCTTCCTTACAAATGGAAAAACACCAGGAGCAAGTGCAAAAAGAAGTGCTTGCTTGCTCCTGGCGTTTTTCCATTAGTACTACTGATACATACATACATAGCTGTGGTTAGAATGCAGTACTGCAGGCTAATTCTGCTGACTGCCGGCTGCAGTTTGACAATTCGAGTCTCACCAGCTCAAGGTTGACCCAGCCTTCCATCTTTCTGAGGTTGGTAATGTCACGTTCCAGCCGTCAGCAAGGATTTAGACAGAGCCAAAGATGGTTAACTGACAAACTTTAACCAACAAGCTATAACAACTGCTACAAAGTGACAAACAGGCAATAGGCATAGTCAGTGCTAATGTGATTAATCCCTCCATCCTTCATATAGCGTCAGCTCCACCCCCACAGTTCCACCCTCTGGGCCTGCCTCTATAACCCCCCAGCCCTTACGTGGCGACCAGTGATGATGCAGCCCAGTGTGCAGGCCATGCACGCTGTGGGCGCCCCACGGAGGCCTCACCTCCCATCCAGTTCTGGCATCCTTCGCGTGGCCCTGGATACAGCAGAGCAACCTGCCAGTGCTGCCCCTCCACTGGTAGGTGCTTTTCAAGTCATAGGTGGGTGTGGCCGTGACTCCCAGCTGGCAGCTGCCGGTGTGGTGTGTTGACGAAGCCGCACCTTCCAGCTGGTGGCTCCTGACACAGTGTGTAAACAACACCCCATGAATGTCCAGCCCATCCAGCTGCTCTCTCTATGGTGTGCGGTCGAGGTCCCCGTGAGATTGGCAGCTCTGGCAATCCGAGGGCTGACAGGTAAAATGAGGAACCAGATTGTTGGGGGCAATATGCTGATTCTGTAAACCGCTTAGAGTGGGCTGTCAAGGATTGTGAAGTGGGACATAAGTCTAAGTGTTACTGCTATATATATAAAATAGTACACCACAGTCAAATCAGAATAAAGGGTACGAGATCATACACGCTATCTCCTAATACCCATATTCCCATTTATCACCTATTACTACTATTACCTATTATTTAAAGAGTAAGAGAGAACATACTCCATCTTCCGGTGGAGATGGAGAACGAATCATTATTTGGATTAGAAGGAAACACAAGTGTAATATTGAAAGACAGCTGTGAAGAAGGAGGCTATGCTTTGCTATAAGACATGTTTTACTTATTTGTGGTTTGCTGGAGAGTCCTGACTTGATTCAGGATAGATATTTGAGGTTGTGACTCAACTGGGCATTGTTCTAATAATTTTACTGCTCATTTTAACAAAAGACATATTTTAGACTGCTGCATCTTGCTAGCCATAGCTAGAGCCCGAGAATAGCAGAGACGATGACTCCAAAGGTTTTGCACTATACTTAATAGGGCTACAGTACACAGATTTTAGGTTACGGACTTCCAGGAGAAGTATGGCAAATTGAAGACAGTTATGAAAACAGAGTCAATGTTTGCAGCAATGGCCAAAGAACCAGTGAGTTAGACCAATTCTTTAGAACATCTCTAGATATGGAGAGGATGGAAATTGCCCACATGTACTCCAGACAGCTGCTCCTCATGAGGCAACAACAGCACAGTGCTTTTCTGCAGGTTTGAGTTTGAGGGAAAAATGGGATTATCCATTTTGCTAATGGCTTTTAAAGACACTAAGTTTGCAAAACTCACTTTACAATCTTTTTCAGAAATTGTTCATTACCTATTTCTAAAGCCTTAGAGACTTTCAGACTGACAAGTTTGAAAACAGTGGGTGAATTTGCCTTCAATTGTGAATGAAAGAAAAATTTAATTAAGCTTAAGAATGTAAAGAATCTAAAATTAAAAGCAAAACTATTTTGCCAACTGTTGCAGTTCTCCAGTGTTCTCTTGTTACATCTGATCTTGAAGGAGGATTGTGTGTAAGTTTTTGATATTGAGTTTGAAATTTATGGTGCAAACAATGAACAAGTTTCTTTATAGAAATTAGAATAGTAGAATAAAATGTCTACTCCCACAATTAATTTTGAAAAGAAGAATCTGCAAATGAGACAATTTTAATAGATATATGGCTACGTGACTTCTGGATACCTGAGCAGTTTAAACAGTGTTCATGCAGTCTAGTATAATCATCAGAGAAAGGTGCTTCACTCATATTAACATGCTATGCAATGCACTTTTTTCAATTCTCAATTATTTTGAGTAACAATTCACTTAGGAATAAGTTTCTATTCTTGACTTTCCTTCTGACCTGTTGGTTCCTGAAGCACAGCAACAGGATTATTGATCCAAGAAATGCTCAAATGGAACATTTAAACATCCAATGTCATAAATGGACAGAGTTGCCTTATGATAGACGAATATCTCTGGATTCAATTAAGAGTTACTTCCACTCTCTGATTCCTATACCTTTTTATTGCTTTTATTACCTGTCTTCCCAATCAAATATTGTGCGAAATATGAATGATATCAGGAACATGACATCTCAGGAAATACAGCAGAGGTGGGCTCTAAATTTTTTTACTACCAGTGCTGTGGGAGTGGCTTATTTTGTGGGCATGGCTTGATGGTCATGTGACAATTATTTAGGACTTAGCAGAGGTACTGGTCTACCAGGCTTTTACTTGTTTGCAGAGCTGTATCGATCTACCCATTTATTTTTTGCAGGCACTGATCTACCCATTTATTTTTGCAGGCACTGATCTACTCATGTATTTTTGCAGGCACTGGTCTACTCATTTATTTTTGCAGGCACCGGTTTACTCATTTGTTTTCTTTTAACACTGATCAGCTGTAGGGTGGCCCTTTGAAGCCCCGTGGCAAGAGTTTAAACAATTTTTTTCCCTCTAGCCCTCCTGGGACCCAGGAGGCAGCAATAGATTGGGGATGGGGCTAAATAAAAGGTAAGAATAGCGCGGGGATGGGGGAGCATGGGGGGTGGGGGGCGTGGGGGGCAGAACCGGTTCGGTGAGGTCATATCGTCACCGCTACCGGCTCAGGAGAACTGGGCCGAACCGGGAGGAACCCACCACTGAAATACAGTTTTGCACACAAAAAGTGACATGGGAAACACACAAGTATTTTTTGACAGTTAAATCTTATTGAATATATCTAATTTATTTATTTATTTTATTCAGCTTATATGCCGCCCTATCTCACAATGGACTCAGGGTGGCTCACAACAATAAAACAAAACCACAATATAAAATAAAGTCTAAAATAATGCCCCAAAATCAAACATATCTGTTGTATTATCCTTGTACTGTATTTTGAGACCAAAATTACCATCAAACCACAGGTTTTTGCTGTACATTGTGTTAGAAACCATATTTTATTTTTCAGTTGGTTCAGATAATATTCTTGGCTTGCATAATTATAATTCGAATTCCTGAATCCCTATTTCTGCCAAACAAATATAATAAACAGAACATTCCATTGGAACTGAATAAGTGACAAATAGAACTTGACCCATTTTGGGCCTTCATTTTTTCCCCCCATTGATATTTTTTCACTGCTTTTGTAGTTCGGACTGTTGTTAAGACTTGTAATTTTCCTAATTGTTTTGAGCCCCTTTAATTTAGTTTCTTTTTCAGCCTGGCACAGAAAAGAATGTAAATTTTAAAAAGTTGTTTTTACTCTCTCACACTCTAGCAGTATAATATTTCATCTTCTATATACCAATGAAACATTTGCACCAAGTAAATCCTTTGAGTTTTCCTGAGAGAAAAAACTTGGAAGAGGAGTAATATTGAGAATATCACATTTGTTTGGAAAGTCCTTGGGTCTTTCGACTGTGAGAAAGTGCTGAAGGAATGAAGGCTCAAAGCAACAGAAAGAGCTGTTGCAGACAGAAAGCCAATGATATTTCAGATAAAGGATATCTCCATTATTACTTAGTACAATGATAGCTAACCATTTTTTCCTTGCGTGCCGAAAGCATGTCAATACCATAATACAATGAGCACATGCCCCCCCATCTATGCACGTGCCATCCCTGCGCACGCTCCCCCTGCCCCCTGCACATGTGTGCGTGACACCCCCTGTGCCCCATTTGGGCCTACCAGGCCTCCCTGAAGCCTCCTGGGACAAAAAACGGGGCTCGGGGGCACCCCCATCCATGCTCCCCCACCGTGCATGCCTACACTGTTACAGGTGTTATGTCTGCCTTGTATGCAGCTTTATTTCTCTCTAGCATTCATCTCCATTGTTCAGTGATGCATTTTCTGCCTCTCTAGGATCTGCTCCTGTGAGGCACTTCCTGTTCCTGTTGGATGTATATAGTTATATTCTCAATAGCATGTATAGTGTTGTAACTGCATTTTGATTAAACAACAGCACTGCAGAGACACGAAAATCAGGTGGCTGGCGGGAGGCACGTGTTCAGAGCTCAGCTGCGGCAAGGGCTCGCGTGCTGGCATAGAGGCATGCCATAGGTTCGCCATCACGGACTTAGCATTTCACGAATTCTTTTCTGAGCTTCTGGTTTAAATCAATTACTTAAGGCAGGGGTCTCCAATCTTGGCAACTTTAAGACTTGTGGACTTCAAAGCTGGCTGAGGAATTCTGGGAGTTGAAGTCCACAAGTCTTAAAGTGGCCAAGTTTGGAGACCCCTGACTTAAAGTAAGCATATTCGTGTTATCTTTTCACTGGTTTTTTTTTACAACAATAACTTGAAATTGCATCTGCCTTGATGTTTTTTAATTTGTTTTGTTGAATAAAACAAATATCCTAGTTATTATTTGAATTCATTAAAAAAACAGAGTTACTCAGAATAATATTTGGATATCAAGGTATCTATGATTTAACTTATTAAAAATGATTCTGCTTGGCTCATCTCAATCCTACACCCACAGTAAATTTCATTTGGTTCAGAGTACATCTGCATATCATTAAACTGGGCAAGCTTTTGATATTGCTTATGGGAAGGGTTTTATTTAATCAGGCAAGCCAAGTATTTTTTGTTTTTTCAAAAACTAGAGCAATTATTTTGAACAAAGATCTACTTACACTTAGACATCTGGAAATACTACCAGATAACCATTGATTTGAACAGTTTAGATTTTAACAGATCAGGGATAAAATCTGGCAGGTTCTGACAGGTTCTGGAAAACCCGTAGCGGAAATTCAGAGTAGCGGTAGTTCAGAGAACTGGCAAATATCACCTCTGGCTGGCCCCAGAGTGGGGTGGGAATGGGGATTTTGCAGTATCCTTCCCCTGGAGTGGGGTGGGAATGGAGATTTTGCAGTATCCTTCCCCTGCCACGTCCAGCAAGCCACACCCAGCAAGCCACACCACGCCCACCAAGCCACGCCCACAGAACTGACAATTTAAAAAATTGGATTTCACCACTGTAACAGACTAACTCTTTTCTCACATTTTGACTGTTTCTTCTCACTGCTATCTAGCTAAGGAACAAAATAATAAAAGGCTGCATGACTGCTACACTCTATACTCTAACACAGGAGTCACCAACCTTTTGAACTTCAGGGACCACTAAATTCATAATATTAAATCCCGCGGACCACTAATATGATCTGCCTAATGACCACCTGGGTGGGCATGGCTAGGTGGTCATGTGACTGGGTGGGCAGGGCCAACTCGATGTCACTCATGTTGAGGGGTGCCTCACCAGCCTTTACTCACCCCTCCCCTCCCAGCCACTCCTCGCCTTCCCACGTGGGCTCCTTAGGGCCCCAACAGGAAGCAGTTGTTGGAGCTAAGCAGCCACCACAAGAAAGAGTTGGCAAAACAGCTGGCTCAGTTCAAATTGGATCTGGCCGAGAAGGAGCCTCAGCAGAAGCACCTCACTGCGGACTAGGAGCATAGGCTTTCCAAGCAGAGGGAAGACCTGCGGGAGTGCAAGACCAGGTACAGGCGCCTGGAGGCTCAAAGGGCTGAGATGGTCAGCCAGTTCCAGGCTATGATGCAGTCCCACTGGAACAAGGCCCTCCAGTTCTTTGCCATCAGAGGTGCTTTCCTCCAGCCTTCGCCCAAAGCCCTGCACCAGGAGCCTGAAGCAGACCCCAAGTCAGAATTTCTGTCCCCCTCCAACCCACACAAAAAGACCCCGAAGGGGGAGACTCTCAGCAGCAATACAAATGTTCATTGCATGTATCTGTCCCCGGGGCCCTACCTTGAGGACCTCTGATTTAGTGCAATATTAAAAATGCAAATAATTTTTCTGCGGACCACCAAAATTTTCTCATGGCCCACCCGTGGTCCACGGACCACCAGTTGGTGACTGCTGCTCTAGCAGTATAATTTCATCTGCTTAGAGAAATATACTGTATACACGCATTGAACAGATTTCATTCTGTTCAAATGAAATGGTTTACAAGATATTTCTGGAATAAAGGGATTTTATTTAACTGCAACATTCAAAAATGCATGAATGGGTTGTTTATTCATGGAGCGGTTCTAAATAAGAATGTCTTAGAGATTTGGAAATACCTTGTGGGGGGGGGGTCATAAATAGAAAGGAATATTATGCAAGTTATCTGATGATTCCTCCCCCCCCTTTCTTTGCTGTTATAGCTGGTTAAAAAAAATGAAACCTTCTCCACAAATGCAAGGTTAAAACCCTGCATAGCTCTCTTGATTTGTTCATGAAACACAGAACATTGCATAATAAAGCAGGAAGGGGAGGGAAATTGCCGTGTTTAACTTGTACATCCACTGCAGTGTGCTCAGTGTCAAGATCTCTCTGTAGGCCCTTTTCTGATTTCAAGTCGATGTTAAAATGCAGAAACCGCACATAAGAGAAAGAAGCGTCTGTCAACAGACTGCTGTGCTTCTGTGGAAAAATGTAATGTTGAAGTGGAGAATGAGAATGCAGAGTTTTCAGGCAAGTATACCCCATTAAATGAGGCTTTAAAAGGAACTCCAGCTCTCTTTGTTTTCTTCTGGTTTTTCTTCTCCCTTTTTAAAGAGACAGTCAAGAAAAGGGCTACAATGTGTTTGTGTTCATGGCTCTACATGGTTATCGAAAGGCATTGTTTGGGGATTCTTTAAAGTTATCCATCTGTTTATCCTTTGGTGCCTTCTTATATTACAAACAAGAGAGAATCTAGTTCAAAACAGTTACACAGAAGTGCAAAGTGTCAACGATTTATGGGAAAGCATTCTTTTTCTTCCTGCCCGTTTCTGTTTATGCAGACCTGAACATGTGGGTAGGCTGAAGGCTTCCAAAATTTCACAGGGAAAAAAAAAGAGTACAGATAGTTCTGAATTTACAGATAGTTCACCGCCCTGAGTCCTTTGGGAGTAGGGCGGTATATAAATCTAAATAAATGAAAATGAAATGAAATGAAATGAATTTACAACTAGTCACTTAATGACCACAAATAGCTATGATGGACTTCAAAAAGGATACTTATTGTGCATCCTTAAAATTGCAACTACTCACATCCTACTGTCAAGTGATTGTATTTAGGGTTCTTGGCAATGACTCCCATGTATGACTGTTTGCAGTGTCCTGCAGTCATATGACCACAACTTGCAATGTTTCTTGCTGGCAGAAAATGATCATTGGTTATGCCGGATTTGCTTAATGATTAGGTTTAGCAACCGCATGATTTACTTAATGACTGTGGTGACTTGCTTTACAACCATCATAAAAATGGTCATAAAATCATAAAATCAAGTCTAGTCACATTCGAGATTTGCCCCCTCCCTCGGGTTCAGCCTGGTCATCTCCAACAGTTATCATTCTGAGTTCTTAATGCTCTATATTAATTAGCATGCCCCAGCATTATGCTTCCAAGCCCGTTAATAATATTATTTTGTTACCTTGCTAAGATGTATTTCTGATTTGTGGTCTCCCGGAATGGTTCTCGGCCTTGAGTCTTCACCTTGCAGTAATACTAATGGCAATGATAATATACAATGGGCCTCCTCAAGAAGTACCTTTAGCCGTCCTTGGGAAACTTCCCTTGAACATTACTGGACTTAAAATTGCTTATACTCCAAATTCCATGTTGGCAAAAGAAATAATGGACAAAATAGAAAAAATATCTATCCTGAAAGGTATACCTATCTTTTCTTTCAATGCCAAGTAACATTTGTTTCTGCAGGAAAAGTATTTTGCTATCAATGACTTATTTTCAAAGAGGATTATAACCTATCAGCATTTTTCTTAGGATTTAAGCACTGTGTAAATTACTACTTAGTTTTTTAAACACTGTTTCCCAAGAGTGCTTCTCTATTCCAACTTTATTGTGCGAAAAATAAAGCTGAGTGAAGTAGAAAGGATTCTAAATCCAAATTATACTGTGCTGAGAATATATTTCCAGTGGTGGCATTCTACCGGTTTCGACCGGTTTCGACGAACCGTTAGCTCTGACTTTCAGCTGTGAGCAAACCGGTTCGCTCCGACTTTGAAGTGGGCCCGCCTGCCCACCCCTGCACTATACTCACCTATATTTCCATTTCCAAAGCCGTTTCCAACTGATCGGCAGGGCAGTGAAGTCCGGCAGTGAAGTGCAGCGGTGAAGCGCACGCTCTGCAAACTGGTTGTTAAACCAGTAGGGTCCCACCCCTGTATATTTCCATTCGTAATTGAAACCATGTCTATTTGAAAATATTAATTTCTTCCCTTTAATTACTCTCAAGACTCAAAATTAAAGTGCAATCAATCAAAATTTAATATTATCTGAAGCTCACTTCTATGCATTTTGCCCTGCCAACAACCCGTTTTAACAAGTTACATTTTGAACAGGTCCAAACAACAACAGTGGATCCATCAATTGGCTCAGATCATATATAGAGACAGAAACAGACAGAAATACATACACACACTGTCTTTCAGTTCTCTTGATGGCTGAATGGATAGTGTTTGAGAACCAAATTGGAGGTACCTGCACAGGGGTTACAAGAGTTTCAGTTTCAGTTTATTTAATTTGTATACCACCCTCCTCCCGAAGGACTCAGGGCGATGAACAGCCATAAATAAAACATACAAGTATAACATTTAAAACCCAATTAAAATCCAATTAAATAAATTTGGCCGTAAAAATATTAAAACCCCAATAGATTAAAACGAATTAAAATTTATAACATTTTTTAAAAAAGGGGAACAAGAGAGGGCAAGTAACAACATGTGTTGTGATTCAAATTCCACCTATTACAGGTTGATTTACAATTGTTGGTTTAGTAACTATTCGAAGTTACAATGACACTGAAAAAGGTGATTTATGACCATTTTTCACACTCATGACCATTGTAGCAACTACCTGGTCACATTATCAAAATTTAGACGCTTGGCAACTGGCATGTATTTATGATGGTTGCAAGGGTCATGTGATCAGCTTTTGACCACTGTGGGAGACTGGGGAGTCTGCTGGCTAACTAAGGGTTCTTAAGTGAGTTGTCTGCTGTTTCACCGGTGATTTCTAAATATTATGTGATTGCAACATCCACTGTCTTATTCCAATAAGAGGCAAACCATTCCCCCCTCCCTTCCCCTTCTTAGGGTTTGTGGCAACTATGAGGCAGCAAAAGATGGCTTCAGCCAGGTTCACTTCAGAGTTGACAGTTGGACCTTCCCCCTTAACTTGAGAAAAATTCCTGGAAAAATTCAAAATCATTTTTAAAATTCAAACAAGACAGACAAATATTTAAGCATTTCTGACATAATCCTGCCTGTTGTGGGATTCAGGATACTTTTTTTAAAAACTGAAAAATAGAAATTGAATATACCATTCCCTATCTTCTATCTCGGTTGAGGCTCCACTCTGTAACTCAACATGAACCGCACAGCATGCCATAAGAATTTAACAAAAGCTTTACTATATTGTTAGCTAATTATAGTTTTAGTCTGGGCGTCTTATAGTCTGGGCGTCTTATAGTCTGAAAAATACAGTAGTTTAAAAATATGTATGAGATATTCTCAATCATCCAGGTCTTGCTTGTTTCAAAGGTGCTTTTTCACCTTTGGGACAGTTTAAAAATACTTTTGAAGATTCCTTATTAAGATTGTTGTCAAACTTATATTTCAGGATGAGGGGGAGGGAATCCTTTGCTGTTGTTTTGCATTTTTCCTATAAGTTCTTCATATTTTAATATCTCCTCTTAATCCAAAATGAAAATTTGATGACCATAACTGGTGCAGTGTTGCATAGGTGAGTGTTTATGGAGGGTTACTACATGAAAGATTATCTCATTTATGCACTTTTAAATAATCTTCTCTTGGCATACAGTTATGTTGTATATTATTTATTCTTTGCTCCTTTATCTATGATAGTGAACTGATCATAATATTTTGCAGCAATATAAGAGAAAAGGGATTGATGCTTCCCCAAGCACCTATTTCCATCTCCTAGGGAAGCTACCACTGATTTCAGAAACATTTTGTTTTTTTATTTTTAGCGGTTCACCAATCATTCTGTTTGGGAAGAAATGCAATCTATGAATGGCATCTGTATGAGATCATCTTCTATTATGCCAGGAAACGAACTGGAGAATTGTCTACTTGTAAGGCTCTTAACACTATGTTATTCACCCTTTATGTATTTCTTGGCACAAACTCTTTCAAGAGAGAAAAGGAAATTAAAGGAGGTAATGAAGACGATGGGACTACGGGATGCAGCTTTCTGGTGAGCTATGAGGTGGGCTGTAGTATCTGAAACCAACAACTTCATGCGAGAAAGAAAGCAGGAATCGACTACTACCCAGGGCACTTAGCACAGAATTAAGTAAGCCAAGCGCTGTCATGAAACTGTGGCTGAAAATAGTGATTCTGTGTTGTTTTCTCTCCAATTTAGACATTTACCTGAGTGAAGGGTGCTGTTATGAAGTTATGGATGTCCTTGCTTCCCCTGTACCTTAGAGTGATGCAGTTATATACGCCTAAATATTCTTTCATTTGTGATTTTACAAAATAATTTTTTTTAAAAACACAGGGTAGAGGATCCTTTTGGGGTTCTCTTATTATTATTTTTTATAGTTATTTCATTGACATATGGACATTAGTGACATTCCAAGAAGGTTAACAGTCTCTCTCTCTCTCTTTTTTTACTAGGCTTTCCTGGGGTTTGCTGTATGGTGTGTACATGTTGATTTTGTCCGGTGCATTTGCATTTCTTTTGCAACATTTCTATTTTCACTTCAACAACATTTCTGCATTGTTTGTTCTGTTCTTCCTTTATAGCATATCATGTGTAAATCCTCCATATTTGTTTTCAGCGTATTTTCCTGCACTGTTGAAATTCATACTAGTTAAACTGCTTCAATGTCTGATTGTACTTTCTCAATATATATTTCTCTTTTTCTGTAGAATTACTACTTAATTGATTGAATGGGATATTAGTAAAGAAAACATTTCATATAAAAATGGCAGTTTTCTCTCTTTCAGATATGCTTCTGTTTCATGATGAATTCACTCTTAAAGAAGCCAAAACCACTGCCTTTGTTGTCATCCTCCTCAGTCTTTGTTTTGGAGCCCTTAGCATCACAACCTCATACAAGTTAATACCTTCAGCTTTGGAATTAATTTTGAACATATTCTGCCCATTTGCTTTTGGTGCTGGGCTTTCAAAGGTTGAGTATTATGCTGTTCCTGGCATTCATGACGGCCATGGCCAGGGGGGCCTTTTATCAGGTTCGCCTGATCCGCCAGTTGCGTCCCTTTCTGGATCGGGACGCCTTGCGCACAGTCACTCATGCCCTAATCACCTCCCGTATAGACTACTGTAATGCTCTCTACATGGGGCTCCCCTTGAGGAGCACCCACAGACTCCAGCTGGTCCAGAATGTAGCCGCGCAGGTGATTATGGGTGCAAGTCGTTATGCCCATGTAACACCTCTCCTGCGCGAGCTGCACTGGCTCCCGGTGGTTTTCCGGGCGTGATTCAAGGTGTTAGTCATCACCTTTAAAGCGCTCCATGGCTTAGGACCTGGGTACCTACGAGACCGTCTTTTGCCACCAATAGCCTCCCACTGACCAGTTCGTTCTCACAGGGAGGGACTACTCAGGGTACCGTCAGTCAAATCATGCCGACTGGCGACTCCCAGGGGGAGGGCCTTCTCTGTGAGAGCTCCAACCCTTTGGAATGAACTGCCCCCGGAGATACGGAATATCCCTGATCTCCGTGCTTTCCGCTGTGCCCTCAAAACCCTGATGTTCCAACAGGCGGGGCTAAACATATGAACATGTGAATGATCTTTTAAAATGTACACCGCCTTGAGTCCTACGGGAGAAAGGCGGTATAGAAATATAATTAATAAATAAATAATAATAAATTTAAATCCCACTCTTCTAAGCAGGGTAGAACCAGGAGTGAAATCCAGCAGGTTCTGATAGGTTCTGGAGAACCGGTAGCGGAAATTTTGAGTAGTTCAGAGAACTGTCAAATACCACCTCTGGCTGGCCCCAGAATGGGGTGGGAATGGAGATTTTGCAATATCCTTCCCCCAGGAGTGGAGAGGAAATGGAGATTTTGCAGTATCCTTCCCCTGCCACGCCCACCAAGCCACACCATGCCCACCAAGCCATGCCCACAGAACTGGTAGTAAAAAAATTTGAATTCCACCACTGGGTGGAACATGCCTGATATATGATACAGGTAATCCTCAATTTACAACAATTCATTTAGTGACCGTTCAAAGTTAAAACGGCATTGAAAAAAGGGACCGATAGATGTTTTTCACACTTTTGACCGTTGCAGCTTCCGCATAGTCACATGATTAAAATTCGGATGCTTAGCAACTGGTTCATACTTATGACAGTTGCAGTGTTCTGGGGTCATGTGATCCTCTTTTGCAATCATCTAACAAGCAAAGTCAATGGGGAAGCCAGATTCACTTAACAACCATATTACTAACTTAACAAATGCAACGACTGACTTAACAACTGCGGCAATAAAATGGGGCGAACATAAATTTTGGGCTCAATTGTGGTCTAAACTCAAGGATTACCTGTAATGCAGAGTTTCTAAGCCATGTATCTATTCTGATACATAATTTACAAATAACTACATAAATACAAAATGGCTTTTGATTCCATTCCATTTTATTTTATTTCATAGACTGAGTTCATGCTTGCTTAAGTTTCTAGGGGGCTAAAGTTTGATTTGTTAAAGGTTTCGTTAGATTCCAAATATTTCTTCCTCCTTGCCTAGTGTTTATTAATGACAGTGTGGACTTTGTGTTTTCATTCAGGTTCTTCATTTCCAAAAAGATGGAAGATCCTTCAGTTTCTCAGACATAATGTCTGAATTATTCATTTTGTTCTTGCTTTTTGATATTGTTTTATATATGCTGCTGATTTTCTATTTTGACAAGATTGTGCCTGGTAAGCATATTGTGATGAATATATGATAATTAGCAGAATGCGTTTCTGCAAGTTGCATTTCTTTATTTCAGGCGCACTTCTCTGGAATTGATCATGTAAATTAGTACTGCGATTTGGCTGCAAAATATCTTGGTGAAAAAGGAAGTCCATTACTTCTTTAGATTTATTTGCTTATAGTACATTTTAATCTCCTAGAGATAATTTGTTCCTTCAAATATAGAGAGTCTGCATTTTTGAATCTTTGTTCCCTATTCTATTTTCATCCAAAATCTCTTTAAAAACTCAGTAGAAAATCCACAACTAAAATGATACAGTGCCTTAATTCTGACATTCAGGATTAATCTAGAATAGTATACAAAGATGCACTCCTTATTAGTGCTAGCCATGGAAAAACAAGCTTTTTAATAATTTTGCAAGGTAGATTTACACTTTTGCACTGGCAGTATCCCCTGCATATAATTTCTAAGATATATTTGCATGTCTTAATTTTTTCCACTTAATTTTCTTTCCTCAAATTCAAGAAAGATTTGCTTTAACATAGCACTGGCTTTGAATAGCTATGCTGCCTTTTAGTGTGAAATTTAACTCAGGAATCAGTCTTAACAATGCTTTGTAAAGATAGTCCATGCTTGAGGGACATACTGAACTTGTTCCTTTGTTTATCTCTAAGTCTAAGATGTCTTTTCATTCTTAGTAAATGTCCTTCAGATCTTTGGCTTGGCTATTTTTTCAAGAGAACAATGCCAGGGCAGTGCTCACTGAAAACAAAAATCAGTTTGGAAAGCAGCTTGCATTCTTCTCTTGAGACTTCATATATTGCTGAACTTTTAGAGCTAACACATGTTCTTTTACATTAGGCCTGTCTTTGGATATCCATGAAGGTCAGATCACTGCAATTCTTGGTCATAGTGAAGCAGGAAAAACGACATTACTAAACATCCTCGGTGGACTTTCTAAGCCAACTGACGGTAAGAATTGGACTTTAAGAAGAGGTCAGATGCAAGACTAATCCCAATCTAGTTTACATAAGAAGAGTTCATCTGGACCTGACTATGAAGCAATCAGCTCGCACAGCCTGTTTCTCACAATGGCCAACCTCATCCTTCTTGGTGGCTCCAACTAAGATATGGGGGGCCATAGCCCTCTCTGCTGTCCAGTAAATGGCATTCAGAGGCAAGCTAGCTCTACAGTTTCTCATGATTACAACCAGGGGTGGGATTCAAAAATTTTAGCAACCGGTTCTCTGCCTGTTTGAAGAGTGGGCGTGGCCATGGTAGGCATGGCCTACTTGGCCTCCTGCACCACATTGGGTGGGCGTTTTTGCCTTCCCCAGGCTCCAGAGGCTTTCCTCAAGCCTCCGGCAGGGTGAAAACAGCCTCCCTCAGGCTCCAGAGGCCCTCCGGAGGCCAGAAAGGGCCCATTTCTAGACTTCCGGAACTTCCAGGAGGCCTGTTTTTCACCTTCCCAGAGCCTCTGCATGGGCCCTGCACTTATCTGGCATCCAAAATGGGCCACGTGGAGACTCCTGGAAGGGGTGGGGAGGGGTGGGGTGTGTGGGGCGAGCCAGTCCTTGAAACTGCCGGTTTAGGGAACCAGATGTAAAATTAGTATCTGGTTCTCCCAAACTGGTCTGAATTGGCTGAATCCCACCCCTGAGTACAATTCCCCATTGTTAATCCCCATGAGCCCTTCCAATTGTAATACAATCACCTAAGTCACTGAGAGTCAATGCAAGCAAGAATAAACTTACCAGTTCCATTATGTACTTCATGAAAATTTACTCTCAAGCATACTTAGAATTTGTAGGCTGAGTTTTTATAACTGCTCTTCCCGTGCAAATTCCCTCTCTCCCCAATGTATGCTTCTCCTTTTGCCCCCCTTCTCCTTGTTCTGGGAGGAACAGATTCATTAGGGCAGTGCTTAAAGATACTTTCCTAGGTAGAATAACATTCTGAAAACAGTCATTTTGAACATTGGTACTGTTTTCATACAATGATAGAACATGCATCATTCTCTATTAAAATATTACTAGATTGCACAGGGTTAAAACTCACCATATACTTTTTTTGGGGGGGTTAATGCTTACAGGTTCTGCAACCGTTTTGGAGTACAATATAGCTGAAAGGGAAGAGATGGAACAAATTAGACAATTTAGTGCTGTGTGTCCACAATTCAATATTCAGTTTGAATATTTAACAGTGAAAGAAAATTTAAAGACATTTGCTAAAATAAAGGGGATACCATTCAGCGATATAGAAAACGAGGTAACCATATATTCAGAAGAATATAACCGAGTTGTGGTTGAAAAGGATAGCGGAATAGGCAAGAAAGGTACAGAAATGCAATTGCTTTATAGCACTGTCATCAGGATTCTGGAGATCACCTGGGGAGCAAACCACAGCAGTTCTACCTAGTCAGCCACATCTGCTTTTCAAATATGTTAAGATTCAAATCCATATAAAATGCATGTATATTGATAGAACGTACTTTAGTTTCCAAGCAGCCAAGACTGAAAAACATGCTAGGAAATTTAAGAAATTTGAATATCAATGTTGTTATGTCCTTATAAGGACATCCGGCCGGGGATTGGTTAATCCTCCGGGCGGGAAAGTTAAACCGCTGTCATTGGACGGCTGGTCTGCCGGAGTGCTATAAAAAGGGCTCCGGCAGCACAGCCGTTCGTCTGTTCTGACTTAGTTAAGAGCTGAATAAAACTTGTTGAACAGACCCCGCTGGTCTTGTCTTCTTTCCTGCGCCTGATCTAACACTGGCGACGAAGGACTTGAAAAGAACCGCCACGCGGAGCTAAGTCGCTCATCGAGAATTCCTCACTGAGCTGAAGTCACTGAAGATGGAGGCGTCACAAGCCGCGATGGCTCCGATCTCCAAATTCGACCCCAGAGTGGAGAAATGGACCTCCTATCTGGTTCGTTTCCGCCAGTTTCTGCGGGGAAACAACTATCAAGACCTCTCCGATGAACGGAAACGAGCCCTGTTCCTGGCGCATTGCGGCTCCGAGGTGCTGGAGATGGCCATCGACCTCGTGTCCCCAAGGAACATCGAGGAGATGTCTTGGGCCGATTTGCAAGACGTGCTAAAGGAGCACTACGCTCCCACTGGGACTCCCATTGCCAACAGATTCACCTTTCAACAAAGGAATCAGTTGGAAGGGGAGCCCATCAAGGACTTTGTGGCAGCTCTGCGGCAACTCGCGTCAAATTGCGAGTTTGACAACGTTGAGAACGCCATCAGAGACCGTATTGTCTTCGGCATGAGGGACATTGGACTGCAACGTAAGTTCCTCAGCCGAAAGAAAATCGCGTTGAAGGACGTTGTTGAGGAGGCAATCGCAGCCGAGATCTCAGAAAAGGCAGCTGCCGCCATGAGTAGGGCTAAAGGGGTGCACAAATTGCAACGCCACCCCAAAAGCTCGTCTGAGGAGTCGTCTGCCAGCTCCTGCTCCGACGACGAAATGGCCGTCCACAAGGTTTCCCGCCAAAACCGTCGCGAGCGCAACCAAGATGGCGCCCGGATCGAGCCCTGCGGTAGCTGCAAAGGAAGCCATGCCAGGGCCAAGTGCCGTTGGAGAGACGCTATCTGCCGACGCTGCAACAAGCGGGGGCACATCGCTGAAGCCTGCAGGGCCGAAGCACCTACCCCGGGCCCGTTTCCCCCCGGCTGGGGCGAGAAACGGCAAGACAACCAGAGACCATCCAGACGGTCCTCTGCCAGGTCTCAGCAACGAGGCGGCGGCTACGCGGCAGCCAGGACTGATCAGCTGTCCTCCGGCATCCACACCATTGACGATGCGGCCGCAAAGTTCCATGCCACCGTAATCGTGGAAGGAACACCCTGTTCTATGGAGGTTGATTCGGGGTCGAACTACTCCATCATGGACTGGCATCAGTTAAAGCGTCTGAAACCGGGCATCTCAAAGAAAGACCTCAAGCCCCTACGGGCCCGTCTTGTCGATTTCGGCGGCAACCCTGTCGAGATCCTGGGGAGGACTTCGCTCCGGGTCACCTACCACGACTTCCAGGGCGTCCTACCCATCACCGTTGTGGGGCGCAACCGCCCGAGCCTGCTGGGGATGGAGTGGTTCGAGCCATTGGGGCTGTCTATCAGCGGGATCCACCAAATTCGTAGGGACGAACTCGACGCCATCATCGAAGAGTTCAAGGAAGTCTTCGATGGTAAGCTGGGGAGATTTGTGGGGAAACCTATTTCTTTCAATCTGGACAAAAATGTCACCCCAATCAGGCTAAAGCCCCGCAGGGTTCCGTTCGCCTTGAGGCCCAAGGTCGACGCCCAGATAGATAAGCTTGTCGCCCAAGGAGTCCTGGAACCGATCGATCATGCTACATGGGAGACCCCCATTGTGACCCCGATGAAGCATGATGGGTCTGTGCGCATCTGCGCCGACTATAAGTGTTCGATAAATAAGGCCCTCCAGCAGAGCGCATATCCGGTTCCAGTGGTGCAACATCTGCTGCATTCACTTGGGAGCGGATCAATATTCGCGAAATTGGACCTGGCCCAAGCTTACCAGCAATTGCCAGTGGATGAAAAAACTGCGGAGGCACAAACCATTGTCACCCATAGAGGGGCCTTTAAATGCACACGCCTCCAATTTGGGGTCAGCGCAGCCCCAGGTATTTTTCAATCATTTATGGAACACCTTCTTCAAGGCATTCCAGGGGCGGTCCCTTACTTCGATGATGTCTTGATCTCCGGCCACTCCAAAACCCAACTGCTTGAGCGACTGCGCATGGTTTTACAGCGATTCAAGGAGAAGGGTTTGAGAGTCAGGAGGGACAAGTGCATCATCGGGGTCCAGGAAGTCGAGTTCCTGGGTTATCTCATTGATAAGAATGGCATTCACCCCACTAAATCTAAGGTTAGGGCTATCCATGAAGCTCCAGCCCCCCAAAACAAGACGGAGCTTCAGGCGTTTCTGGGACTACTGAATTTTTACAGTGTTTTCCTGAAACAGAAAGCCTCCGTGGCTGAACCGCTCCATCGCTTGCTGGGGAAGGCGGTTTCCTGGAGGTGGGGGAAGGAAGAGGAAGCAGCATTCAGAGCTGTCAAGAACCTGCTTTCTTCCGAGAGTGTCCTCATCCAATACCACGAGACACTCCCCCTGCTATTGACTTGCGACGCATCCCCCTACGGCATCGGAGCAGTCCTCAGTCATCAATTCCCGGACGGGAAGGAAGCACCCATCGCCTATTTCTCGAAGACGCTGTCCAGCGCCGAAAGAAATTACAGCCAGCTGGACAAAGAGGCCCTGGCCATCGTTGCTGGCGTCAAGCGTTTCCATGAATATTTATACGGACGAAGGTTCACGGTCATCACGGACCACAAGCCCCTGCTGGGCCTTCTGTCTGGAAGCAAGCCCACACCCAACTACTCATCACCCAGGATGACACGCTGGGCAATTTTTTTGGCCGGGTACTCTTACGAACTTTGCCACAGGCCGGGCAGTAACATCGGCAACGCTGACGCCTTGAGCAGATGCCCGTCAAAAGACTTGGTGGAGGACCCTGCCCCCACCCTGGGACTGCATCACATCGATGGCGACCTGGCTTGCCCAGTCACATCCGCAGACGTCGCGGCGCTAACCCAGAAAGACCGGACTTTGAAACAAGTGATGTCTTGGGTACTGCGCGGCTGGCCTGCGGAACCGTTGACCGATGACTTCAAGCCATTTGCAAAGAGGCAGCAGGAACTGTCAACCATGAAGGGCTGCCTGCTGTGGGGTGACAGGGTCGTGGTTCCCCAGGCCTTGCGCCTAAAGACTTTGAAAACCTTGCACAAGGGGCACCCTGGCATCGTACGCATGAAGGGACTGGCACGGAGCTACGTCTGGTGGCCATCACTGGACAAAGACATTGAGGACTGGGTCTCCAGATGTGATCCGTGCCAAGAAGTCCGCCCCGCCCCTCCGCAAGCGCCTATTGCGGAATGGGAAACACCGAGCAACCCATGGGCGCGAATACACATAGACTTCGCGGGCCCGATGCAAGGAAAGTTCCTTCTGATAGTGGTGGACGCATTTTCCAAATGGCTTGAGGTCATTCCCCTGGCATCCATCACTACTGAAGTCACCATTAGAGCCCTCCGGCGCCTATTTGCTACCCACGGGCTGCCGGACGTCCTTGTTTCAGACAACGGCCCGCAGCTGACCTCGAAACCCATGGAGGAGTTCCTGGCCAGTTTGGGCATTCGCCATGCCCTCTCTGCCCCCTACAGACCGGCTGGCAACGGGCAAGCTGAGAGGATGGTGAGGTTCACTAAAGAGGCCCTTGCCAGGATGGGACCGGGCGATTGGCAAGAGAAGATCGACAACTTCCTCTTGATACAGCACATTACGCCGCATGCCACCACAAGAAAGAGCCCAGCCGAATTGCTGATGGGCAGGAAGCTGAGGTCACCCCTGGACCGACTACACCCCCTGTACCACTCCGAGGTCACCGCAACCGCGAGCCGCCCCCTCCGAGCCTTCTCCGCAGGAGATCCGGTTTTCGCGCTTAATTTCCACGGCCTGCCGAAATGGCTTAAAGGGAGAATCGAGAGCTCAACCGGCCCGAAGTCCTACACTGTCGAACTGCAAGATGGAGTGGTCTGTAGACGTCACATCGACCAACTCCGGAAGCGGTGGGAAGGGGATGGCGAAAACCACCCTGACGAGGTAGGACAACAACACCCCTACAAGGCAGGACGAAACCACCCCGACGAGGTAGGACAACACCACCCGTTTGAGGTAGCCCTGCAACACCCAGTCGAGGTAGGACCGTACCACCCCGACATGACCAGCCAGCCAGCAGACCCGCTACCGTACTGCAAGTGCCGAGTAGACAGGGGACTCCACGGCAACAGTAACTCACGCCTCCCCGGCAAGGCAGCCCAACGCCACCCCGACGGCGATGAACTCCAGGGAACGCCAGTAGACCGGGACATGCCCAACCGAGGGGGCCAACAACAACCCTGTGAGGGAGGCTTACGACAACCCTGCACACAGGAACTTAAACGCCCGTTGGAAATCTCCCATCCAGCTGACCCCCGACCCAAGCAACAACGACCCGACCAGGTCGACCTGCACCACCCAGACAGGGTCGACCATCACGAGAATCAACGAAACGGACAAATTTCAAACAACAAAAATAAACCAAGGGACTTACCGGCCTACGATGATCGGCACCCAGGCCAGGGAAGAGACCAACCGGACCAGCAGATGTATTCCAACAGCGGGACGGGAGGCGGCACACCGAAGCCGGTACCTGCAACGACCACTTCGCAGCCCAGCAGCAAGGCCGGAGGCGCACGGACAGAACCGGCACCTTCAACGACCCAGCGGCAGGCATCCCGGGGGCGAGGGTCGGAGGACACCGGAGCGGCCACCTTCCAGACGGACGACGGAGCACAGAATGAACTGCGCAGGTCGAGCAGGGCTTCCAGACGTCCCGCCTACCTGCGTGACTACGTTTGTTGATTGACACGAGCTGAACCATGTTTTGTCTAGGGGGGGAGGAGTGTTATGTCCTTATAAGGACATCCGGCCGGGGATTGGTTAATCCTCCGGGCGGGAAAGTTAAACCGCTGTCATTGGACGGCTGGTCTGCCGGAGTGCTATAAAAAGGGCTCCGGCAGCACAGCCGTTCGTCTGTTCTGACTTAGTTAAGAGCTGAATAAAACTTGTTGAACAGACCCCGCTGGTCTTGTCTTCTTTCCTGCGCCTGATCTAACAAATGTACACACTGTTTTGCTTTATAGGTAGAAAAAATACAGACTCTCTTGGATATCAGTGCCA
>WNWU01000020.1:8954574-8990242 GCA_012654045.1 Ptyas mucosa
AATATTCTAATTTTCTGAGATTGTGAATTTGGGGTTTTCATGAGCTGTAAACCATAATCATCAAAATTATGACAAATCAAGGCTTGAACTATCTCGCTTTGCATGTAATGAGTCTATCTCATATATTAGTTTCCCCTTATAAGTTGCATTACTGAAATAAATGAACTTTTGCACGATACTCTAATTTTTTGAGTTTCACCTGTAGTTAGGATTCATCTATATAAAAGTGTATTTAATGGGACTTCTGGTTGAGCCAGCGGCATCGCCAGACGCTTCTTTTGAAGCGCCAGCCCCAGATTCCGTAGAACCGCAAGAACAGCGAAAATCGGCTGTCTTGCGGTTTGGAATCCTTCCCCCCAGGAAGAAGGGGGGAAGGAGAGCAGACGGGTGGGGTAGAGCTCCCTGAGGGCACCAGATTTACCTAATAATCTGGTGCTCGAAGATGAGAGCTCCCCGTGAAGCCTGTCAAAAGCTCCGGACCTGGGATGCCTCTGACTGGGAAGTCTTTCCTTGTCAGAACTAGATGCCGCGGCCACCCCATCAAACAACTTTAAACAAATACCTTTTGAATCAAGTTGGCAGAGCACAAGTTGCACGAAGGAAACAGCAAGTATTTTTTTTCCTCTTTTTCTAACTCCAGGGACTTACTTTCTTAAAAGATTTCTCTTAAGTGGAAAGTGAAAGCAAGATGGCGTTTGAGTTTCAACAGGGTGTGAAGAAGTGAAAGTTAAAAATACTTATTGAAAAGCCCCTGTTTGAAACGTAAAACTCCTTTTTGAAAAGTGGATGGAATAAGAAAGGATGTAATAATAATAACTCAAGCAGCAATATAAATTAAAAAGTCTTTTTTTTCTTTTTTCTTCTTGAAATTCTTTTTTTTTCTTTTCTTTTCTTTTTCCCCGTCCTTCTGGAGGGGAAGGAAGAAGGGGGGCAGGATGGCTGGGCTTCTCGAAAACAAAGAAAGGAAAGGAGGGTTATTTAACTCTCAATGGTCTGAATTTGAGGAAGCTTTGAGTTCAATTACCTCTGCTTTATTGAAAAGAATTGATACTATATTTCAAGCTTTTCAAGCTGGAAACAATGAAATACACGGGAATACTGAGTTACAATCAAGCAGTGGGGGATTGACTCAAGAGCTGGGAAAGGAAAAAAAACAACAAAAGACCATAGCAGATCTTACAGAAGAGAGAAAGATCAAGGTTGTGCAGGAGCAAGAAGCTCTCCAAGCTGATGATTTGTTTCCAGAAGAACCCATATTTCTGCAAAAAGTTTATAATATCCAATCCCAAAAACCGCAAATCCCTGCTGGAGTTAAAAAAGGCAGAGGGATCAAAGTTAAGAAGAAAGTTCGTAAAAAGGAAAAGAAGAAAGCCTGGAGAAAAGGAAAATAACCCTGCTTGACGAGATGATGGTCCTTAAAAAGCATTGTTTAAATGTTTAAAGACTTTGAACTTTTGGGGGGGAAGGAAAAAAAAAATACTACACAGCAATTTAATGCCAGTTAACCAAGTGATGGATGATGAGGAGGCAATTTATAGTTGTATTGGAATATTTTGAGAAGAATAAACAGATCACAGCAATGCTGGTGTGTTGGGTTGTGAAATATGCCCTGACTTGAAGGAATTGGAACATTTTATTAAGGACTGTGATAAATCTGGATTTAATTGTAAACGTAGAAGTCTCATTGAATATACTAAATCGGAGCTTTCTGTTTGATGGTAATAAATATAAGGCAAAAGGACTATGGATCTAGAGCAATTGCAGTTGATCTGGTGGTTTCCTTAATACGTTTGATGGATTTACTAATCTAGTTTTGACTGGATTTGATGGATATTACTACAATTATAATTATAAAGTCACTCGGGGGTTTTTTTTTTTATAAAGAAGCAAATTACTATTTAGGTGGGTAGACGCAAATGATGAAGATATTCTATATGCTGTTGGAAGATGTGAAGACAAGAAGATTAGCAACTGGTTTAATCTAGTATGAAGAATTAAAATGTTTGATATAGTTATTGAATGATGTTTTATCTGTATTGATAAATTTATAACAGGTTTGATTGTTATACTCCTTTTTTGACTAAAAACTTTATTATTATTGTTTTAAGTGTTTTAACTATAAATGGACCTTGATGGTTTAAAAATGGAGGACGGAAGATTTTATATAGTATTCCATTTTAAATTTGGGGGGGGGGTTGGTTTTTTTTTTGATTGAGGGTTTTTTATTTTTCTTTCTTGTTGGGTTTTCTTTTTCTGTTTTAAATGAAAGAAGTTACAAAATATTTTGTTAGATTGTGTAGATTTAATAATTTGCTAAGTATTAATTAGTTATACTGAGTAATGATAGTTGTGATTACTGCTGTAACTATAAATGGAGACATGGAGATTGATTTTGTCGAATTAGATGGAATGAGAAGAAAAGAAGACTTGCTTTCCTTTAATTTACTTGTTTAACGATTAGGATTATGATAAGTGTGAAATGGAGTTTAACTTAGAGGATTTGAGCTGTATTTTATCATGTACTTGTATTTGCTCTGGGAAGTCCGGGGGGTGGGGGGGGAGGGGGGAGAAAATGTATGTAGAAATTTTAATAAAAAACTTTTTCAATAAAAAAAAAGTGTATTTAATGAAATGTGATATGGTGCAATAATCATATTTCTATGAATGAGGGGGGGAGAGGGATTTAGATAAAATATCAAAAAGATAATATTGCATTATGTGTTTCATAGCTACAGGATAAATGCTAAAAGAAATTAAATACTAGATTTAAATTTAGCTAACTTTTAATAGATTGAACCTCGTCAGAAATTAACAGATTCTTACTTAAATGATTTCCCCCAAATATAGGAACCTCTCAGTTTAGGCAATTTGGGGTGGGGGGAGTGATACACATTAAAACTGAATGTTCATTAAATCAGAATATTTTTATGCATTGATATTTTATATACAGTAATCTTGCATATTTAGAAGCATATCTTTTAGATGTGCATGTACTGTATATGTATTTAAATAATTTATATGATTGCCCATCTTGCAGTTTGTGATTCTGGATGGCTTACATAAGGTTATAACAAAAACAGAAAATAATACATGAAAATAAAAATGAAGTCCATGCATTCAAGGGTTTATTTACTGGAAAAAAAATGCAACTCTTAGTCATTGCTGCCTGCCTGAATGTTCGTTTAACATGCACAAGATACATATAAATGAAACTTGTGATTCTGAAAGAACGACGTCACTGGTTAAGCACTACATTCCTTCTGTGAAATTATCAAGACAATGTGAAAATGAGCTGAGATACATTGTGCCTTCAGAACATGTGAATAAATTTCCAGGTAATTATCGAACAAATAAAAATGAATTTAGTTATTCTTTTCTGAAAGAGCCCATATAGTTGAAGTCACATTAATTGCTTTCTATTATAAGCCAATGGATCTAAGTAAAATTATGGTGGACTCTTACAACAGAATAAGAGAACTAGAAAGGACCTTAGAGGTCTTCTAATCCAACCATCTGCTCAAATAAGAGAACCTATATCATTTCAGACAAATGGCTGTCCAAACTCTCTTAAAAACCTCCAGCGATGGAGTACCCATGATTTCTGAAGGCAAGCCATTCTACACATTCTCACCAATTTCTTTTTATTTCTAGGTTGGATTTCTCCTTCATAAGTTTCCATTTATTGCTTCTTGCCTTGCCTTCAGGTGCTTCGGCGAATAGCTTGACTCCCTCTTCTTTGTGGCAGTCCCTTAGACCTTATTTTAAATTAGAAGGACAAATCAAAGTCAAGCATGTGATTTGTTTTTGTCCACTCAGATTTGTTCAATTAAATCGATCAACGGACCGATCTAGGAATAGTTGACTATGGAGTTACTATGACAACTCTGGAAGATGTCTTCTTGAAATTAGAAAGAAATGAAAAAAATTGTGGTGATAAAATATTTGGAATATCTTCTGCTGGAGGTAGTTTAGGGTAATAATAGAAGAGATATAGCAATGAGTGCAATGAAGAAATTTGGGTGTGAGAATCTAGAAGGGAGTGAGGAGGGATGAAGGTTAGAAAATGAAGACTTTCTTCAACTGAAATAAACATACTAATTCCACTTTGAAAATTATCTTAGATTATGGAGTCCGGCATGAAGGGGAAGAAGAAGAACCAGGAAAGGAGGAAATGGAACAGGATCTGCTGTTACTGTCAGAGATGGGAAAAGTGAGCGTGAAGGGCTTAGAACCCTGGAGACGAGAAAAGTGCAAGAATGCACTTTTTAAACCTCAAGAGGAAATGCAAAATCTGGGGAGGCCTGTGAATGATTTATTAATTATATTTGAAGCATGCTGAATGTGCAATCTTCTTATGGAATAAGGGCCAAAATATATGCCTTGATTGATGTGAAAATTTGCCTGCATAAATCTTGAACAAAATTAAGGTCTCCTTCCCCTCCCCTCTTCTTTCTCTTCTCTCCCTTTCTCTCTCTCCTCTCTCCCTCTGCCTCCCTTCCCTTTCTCTCTCCTTCTACTTCTCCCCGTCTCTCTCCCTTCCTCTTAACGATCATTAAAGGGTCCAAGGGTATAAAATATTTCTCCTCCAAGGATGGAGACAAATTATGATCTCAGAGAGAGGGTTATTTGTTCAAACAGCCAAGACAAATTTTGTTATACTCCTATTTCACTTTGAAAATATCAAATTTTGTTAATGGAGTTTTTTAATTCTGTGAAGTTGCTCTGTCCATGTTACTCGCTGAGAAATTATACATTTTAGTAGAAAGCACAGCTACCTTTCCTCATATAAAGATACTATAAAACTAAAATATACAAAATTATGGGTTGGGGAAGACTTGTTTTGTTTACCAGGATGCCATTGGCTTCATGTACAAAACTTTTTTTTTAATTAAGATTTTTAAATAGATAGGGCTGCAATTTGTTTTCCTCAGTGGCTCAAGACTTAGGGGAATTAATAAAGATCACTTTTCCTCTAAATAATGTTGCTCTCACTGTGCCTAGTTTAATAAACTAACTACTATGCTTAATTTGTATTTCTCTTTTGTTACAGTTTACTAATTTCTGGAATCATTATATTACCTTATATAGTTCAAATTGCTTTCTTTGGTGTCTCGTTGACCATGCATTATGCAGAGCTTCATCCTGGGTTATACTTTCAGCCGGGAAAGTGGAATTTCAAGGAACACTCTGGACTTCTGATCCTTAACAACACAGGTAAGGGTGAGGAATATAATGTTCTTTTTTATAGTATTTATATTACAAATTACAAATACAATAATAAAAACTAATAAGAAATAAACAAAAGAAAAGAAACAAGAGAAAAAGAAGCATTTCACTATCTATTGAAGTACAATAAATGTTCTTTTCTACCTACATCCCGTCTGTTATCCTTAAAACCTCATTTCAATCCTGGTGAGCAAAACCCTGTTAAGGGTTATCAGAGATAATAACATATTTTAACATTGATCAAATAAAACAATTCTTTTTTTATATTCCTTTCTTTTACTTCTAACCAACTTTATATTCCTTTCTTTTATTTCTAACCATCTTGAACTTTTTAGCCCCTTCAAATAGTGTCCTAGAACTTTATTTTGGTGTCCCTTCTCACACTTTTAAAAAAAGTTTTAAGAAGCCTCTTTTGTAAGTCCAATATAGGAAAATTATTCAAGGCACTCTCTTGCTTTCTTATTTGTACAGTGTTTTTATTTATTAAGTCATTTGGCAATTTCTCTTCTACTTCCAGTGTGAAAGATGTTTCTTATCATTTTTGTAGCCAGTTGTTTTTAAATAAACTTTCAAATCAGTGTCAGTCGTGTTAGATAAATCTTATTCCTCTTCCATAACATCTTTTATACCACAGTCTATCTATAGAGGTAGAGATTTTTAATAAAATGATTTCTAGGTCCATTGTTAAAAATATGATTCAATATGTTCCATGTTAAAGTAGTTTGACTAACCTGTATTTATAGGTGTGAGTGGTTTCCTCCATTGCTTGTAATCTGAAGTTTCTTCTAGTTCCCCCTAGTGCCCAATTTTTAAAGACTTTTTTAAAAAGAATTTAAAACAAAAACATTTTCCTGTGGCAAGGATTCTTTCTAATTACTTCCAAAATCTAGAACAAATAAAAATACTCAGTAAATGTTTATTTATTTTATTTTATTTTATTTTATTTTATTTTTATTTTATTTATTTATTTTTGTCAAGCATGTATAAGATATAAGTATAAACATGATTATGAATATAGGTAAATAACAACTAAAATCTATGATAAAATCCAGTCTGACAATTATACATGGTCTAACTATGCTAAAATTACAATCCATAAACTGTGTCAGTTTAATACTAAAAGGGAAATGAATAAGCAGTGCAAAGGGTTTACCACATTTGTTATATAAAATAACTATGGTGGATTAGACACGTGTTTCCGACGAATCCCCAGTGCTGCTGCACAGAATCTAGCCACCTACACTGTAGTTATGGACTGTTCATCTTTAAGTAGCCACTGGAGATAAGCAGTGTTGGAACGGCCAGGATACCTAGCAATTATTGGCAGAATATGTTTTTTTCTGAATCTCTGTGTAAAAGGAACATCGAAGGCAGTGATGGGTTCTATTTACCTTTACTACTGCTTCACAACAGGAGTGCGCATGCGCAGATCGTCAATTATGACTTCTGGGCAGGTGGGCGGAGACTCCCGCTGCTTTTACTACCAGTTCTAAAGAACTGGACAGGACCGGGATCAACCCACCAGTGATCGAATGAGTATATGACCAACAGTCTCCACATCTCCTGAGCCACAGGAACAGAGTCTTTTGGTCAATGGCATCTTTTTATACTTGCCATACAGGACGGATGAACATCATATAAACTTTCTAAGTTTATACTCATTTACTGTTGGAGATAACTCTAGAATCAAGCACCACAAAATAATGAGCTTCGGCATCCTTTTTCTACATTATAGCGTTGATCGCATATGTGAAATAGTTCTTAATAACACTTGGCACAAACCCTACACATTCTGACAGAACAAATATATAGATAGATAGATAGATAGATAGATAGATAGATAGATAGATAGATAGATAGATAGATAGATAATATTTAAAATATAGCAAATCCACAGTTTTGGAGAGAAGGATTGTCCAATAAAGGGAACCGTCCATGAAATCCCAATGGGATTTTTATACATGTGAAATATAAAGCTTATGAATAGATTTTGTGGATTGCATCTGAAGTCTGCTAAACTGAGGTCCTTAAATGTTTACTATAATATGGTTTTGTAAGTGTTACTATTTAAATGTTACTTATATTTAAATATTTAAAATATTGCATATATTAATATGAATAATTGTTTCCAAAAAAGTAGCTTACCATTAATTTAAGGCCTTATTTTTAAACAGGTGATATTTCTGCTTGGTTATGGTACCTCTATGGTCCTATTCCTATATGTAATTGCCTTCATATTTTGTAAAAATATGCATACTTCCAGTTTTTGGTCTTTTATCTTGTTATTAGTAAGTATATGACCGAATCCTTCACTTCTTTTCACTTTTCTCCCCCCAAAAACTTGCAACCATTCATTAGTGGCTGTTTAAAGTTACAATAGCACTGAAAAAAGTGACCTATAACCAGTGGTGGGATTCAGCCAGTTCGCACCACTTCGGGAGAACCAGTTGTTAACTTTCTGAGCAGTTTGGCAAACTGGTTGTTGGAAGAAATCATTAGGGCAGAGAACCAGTTGTTAAATTACTTGAATCCCACCACTGCCTTTTTCACACTTATGACTGTTGCAACATCCCCATGATCATGTGATCAAAATGTGGATGCTTGGCAACTGGCATGTATTTGTGATGGTTGCAGTGCCCCAGGGTCATGTGATCACCTTTTGTGGCCTTCTGACAAGCAAAGTCAATGTGGAAGCCAGATCTACTTTACAACCATGTTACTAACGTAACACCTACAATGATTGGTAAGAAAGGTTGTAAAATGGAGCAAAAATCACTTAACTGTCTTGCTTAGCAGTGGAAATTTGGGCGCAGTGGTGGTCATAGGCAGGGGTGGGTTTTACTGACCTTTACTACTGGTTCGCAACGGGATCACATGTGCAGATCTCTGATGATGACATCTGGGGTGGTGGGCGGGGCCTCCCGCTGATTTTACTACCGGTTCTTACGAACCGGTCTGAACCGGGGGCAACCCATCACTGGTCATAGGTCAAGGAGTATCTTTATGTCTGAACAGTCACCATGCAGAATTCAATTTGCTTTATTGCATGGGATAATGTGATTAGGAAAAGCCTGCATTCGCCCTGGATGAATATTAGGTGACTTGGTCTTCACCCGACGCCTTCACACTCCTCCAAGAAGTCTCTTGAACCAGTTGGGAGGGCATGCTGGAACCTGGGAGTTGTGCTTTCAAAGATGGATCTCTGGGAGGGTTACCTTTTGGTCTACCTCTGGGCTTTATAAGAAGGTTATGTATGTGGCTAATTCCTTCCCAGTATCAGGGATGCAATAACTTCTTTACTATGAACATAGGTTGCCTGCTGTTTCATTGGGCCGGGCAGAACTTTTAACTATTCTGTACTGTTCCCTTTTCCATTGCACACTGGTTGTAAACATTATTAATTGCAATATTCATCCAAAAGAAACAGGAATGCAGGCAGTCCTTGACTTACGACCACAACATTTCCATTGTTAATCAAGGCAGTTGCTAAGTATGTTGTGCCCATTTTATATAACCCTTTTGTCACAGTTGTTAAAAGAACCACTGCAGTTGTTATGTGGATTATACGGTCATTAAGCAAATCCAGCTTCCCCATTGAGTTTGCTTGTTGGAAGCTGGCTGAGAAAGTTGCAAAATGTGATCACATGACCGTGGGATGCCACAACCATGATAAATACATGCCAGTAACCAAGCATCTGAATTTTGTTTACATGACTGTGGGGATACCATGACAGTTGTGCAGGAACCTCTCATAAGTCATTTTTTCCAGTGCTTTGGTATCCTTAAACAGTCACTAAACAACTGCCTATAAGACAAGGATTGCCTGAACTACACTCTTCCTGTTTATCTCTCACCTCTCCTATCTATCTATCTATAGAATAGATTATACAGAGAACATTGGAAACACTATTCTATGTGCCTGAAGGACAATGATGTAATTTAGCTCAGAACGAGTATGTTCTATGCTTATAGAGATTGTGAAGAGCAGCAAGCAGGTAGGACAACTCCATCTCTTTCCCCACATATTGTGAGGTGGAGAAAATAAATCTCAATTCATTAAAAATGTCTAGAGGTCATAAGAACCCAACGCTTCCATATATTGCTGAAATTTTTTTTACCTCCAATGATTACAAAGTATTATTTCACAGAAAGAGTAGTGGAAGCTTGGAACCAACTTCCAGTGAAGGTAGTCACATCAATCATCAGTAACTGAGTTTAAACATGTTTGGAATGAACACATGTTCATCATCCACAGCAGAAATTCCAGTCCCAACGACTGTTGTTAAGAGTAGACTACTTGTATTGCTAATGGCTGGTGCAACCATGACAGAAGTCGCCTTGCAACAAGATGGGTGACAAACAGATTTAATAAACGAATAAATTAAAAGAAAGATAATTGTCTAAGACAATGTTGCTGGAACTATGCACTCATTCTGAACCATTCAGAACCATAGGCATAAGCTTATCATTAGATCTTCCTAGTAAGCTTGTATTAACTTGAAAAAAAGTCTGCCCTCGGCCCTTCAGTTTATATGTGCATAAGTTGCAAGGATGATTTATCTCTCCATTCCCAAGGCAAGTAGCGCCTGTGCAAAGATGCCCCCGTTAATGCATATGTTTGTGAATGCCTGTGGATCTCAATTTCACTCTCTCCTAGTCTTTATGGTTACAAAGAGACTTTCTGATTTATTTTTATCACCTTGAGACTTATTTTATAGATGTATCTATGCTTTCCCTGCTGTTCCAGAATGTGTATGAGAGTCGTGTACATGTTTCTTTAGGTTTTCTTTGGTGGAAGGTGCTAGAGCAATAATTTGGACCCTCTCCAGCTGCCATCTTTTGAGCAGTTGCTTTATCACAACCACCATTGACAACTTTTCACAACTGAGACAATAAAATTAGCAAAGTAAGGAATTCATATCTAGTTTTCTGCAGCAGGTTTAATTGAAGAAGTAAAAGAAATGAAAATTGAGAGTACCAATTGTAACAGAAAGTATAAACAGGTTTACAGACATTTCTTAGATGCTGGGGTGGAAATTTAAGGAGTAAATAAACAATAGACTTTATGGAAAGCGATTCCTGAGTGAAGAGGTTTAGCAACTTGAAAACATTAGTATACTTTCTTATTTCATTTTAGGTGTCTATTATTTCATTTGAAATATTTCTATCAGCTGTACCACATCTACTATATCTATTTGTCGCTTTGATTCCTTCATTTCCAGCTACGAGTTTTTAAATTTTCTTTTCATCGGTAAGATAAAATGCAGTACTATCTGTCAGCCTGTTCCCGTGAAAACTGGGGTAGGGTTAGGGCCTTACAAAATTCTCCACCATATTTATGGAGAAAGTTGATGGGTGGACTGCTAAATTTGAGAAACTAGCCTCAAGTGAAATTTCCAATTCTGAAGTCCCCATCTTTTCTTGTTCTAGCTAAAATATATTTCTGCCAATTCCCTAACCATCAGGGTGCTCTAAGGGGAAATTCTCACCTGCACTTCTCAGATCCAATAAGATCAGATATGCTGCTTTGTGACCACAATATAGATTGATTTGATACGACCATGGCTTCTGGCCATGAAGAGCTTTTCTTTCTTATTTCAATTCAGAACTGAGTGTTAAGAGAACTCAATATAGTACTTACCTGGGACAATAAACTTACAGATTTACGAACAGATTTCTGCAGTGAAACATATAAGAATAACTTTACACAATAACAGCATTTTATGGCAAACATCAACCAGTTTGCATCTGCTTCATTCATTTCCCCAACTTCACTGCAAATCCTTGGGCTACATAAATTTGATGATTATACATTCACTCTAGTTCCATTCCTATTCAGACATCTTGACTTGTGTGAAATGGTAGAAAGGGACATGTTGTTTGCGAAAGGTAAAGGGACCTAATTTTTTTTTTAATTTGATTTATATGCCACCCTTCTCCAGAGACTCAGGGCGGCTTACAATGCGTTAAGCAATAGCCTTCATACTTTTGTATATTTTATACAAAGTCAGCTTATTGCCCCCACAAACCAGGTCCTCATTTTACCTACCTTAGAAAGGATGGAAGGCTGAGTCAACCTTGAGCCTGGTGAGATTTGAACTTGCAGTAATTGCAGGCAGCGGATGTTAATAACAGTGCTTTATTAACAAATTTGTATTTGGGGTCCCGAAAGCATCTTGGGATGCTTCTTTGCTTTTCTAGAAATCTGATGTAAACTTCATCAAGATCAGCACAAGTTCCTCTAATCACTAAACCGTGGTGGCGCAGTGGTTAGAGTGCAGTACTGCAGGCTACTTCTGCTGCCTGCATTTCGGCAGTTCAAATCTCACCAGGTTCAAGGTTGACTCAGCCTTCCATCCTTCTGAGATGGGTAAAATGAAGACCCAAATTGTTGGGGGCTGACTCTGTAAACTGCTTAGAGAGGGCTGTAAAGCACTGTGAAGTGGTATATAAGTCTAAGTGCTATTGCTATTCCTTAGGAAACTCCATCTGCATAAGAAAAGGGAACAATCCCTTGAATCAAGTTCCTTTTCTGCTGACTATGAAATTTTCAATAGAAGAGAATATTTGTAGCTCAAGGTTGAAATGGGAGTCCTTGGTGCCTTCTGAGCTCAGTTGTTTTCTTGCAGATATTTCATTACCCAACTAGATAACAGCATCAGTGCACTGTTGATGCTACTTAGTTGGGTAATAATAATGTTACTTAGTAACATTAGTAACATAAGTACAGCTTGTCTTCAGTTGTTGTAGGTGCTTCATCTCTGGAGGTTTTTAAGAACAGACTGGACAGTCTCTTGTCTGAAATGGTATAGAACAGGGGTGTCAATCTCGATTTCATTGAGGGCTGAATCAGGGTTGTGTTTGACCTTGGGGGGCTGGGGTGAGCATTGCCAGGGTGGGCGTGCCAGCTCAACGTCACTCATGTTGGGGGCCCCTTTGGTGGCCCGGGTGCTCTGCTGGCGAAAATGGGCTCCTGAACTCTGTTTTTGGCTGCGACGGCTTCCTATAACCCTCTTCCAGCAAAAAAGGAGCTTGGGAGGGCCGCACACAGTCCTCTTGAGCTCCGGTTTCACTGGCAGAGACACCACGGGCCGGTCCTTTGCTGTTTCTAGGGTGGTCCTGTGGGCCAGATCTAAGCACCCTGCGGGCCAGATCAGGCCCCTGGGCCTTGAGTTTGACACTCCTCATATAGGATCTCCTGCTTGAGCAGGGGGCTGGAGTAGAAGACCTCCAAGATCCCTTCCAGCTCTATTCTGATTGATTGATTGATTGAGTATGTAACTGGAAGAAAACAAATAAGCTCAGAGAGCACCAAGGACCCTAAAGTATGTTGTTTTCTTGGTAGAAAGGGGATTGCCATTGCTTTTTGGTGGGAAGAATTTTTAAAACTTCCCTGTTTAGTCTACAGTCTGTCATTTCCTGATGGTCTCCCATTCACATGTTAGCCAGCCCAGTAGGTTTTCTGTCACCACCAATCTGTAGCACAATTGGCAAATAAAAACAAAAATTTCAAAATACTACCAAGCCTCATACAATCACCTTCTAAAGAAACCAGAAATTTGTACTATTGGGGACAAAGGAACTTCCAATTCCTGGATTTGAGGAACTGGACTAAGCATAACAAGACATCTAAGAATAATAATACAATTTTAAATTGTGGACCTAATACTGATGCTGGGTGCTTTCCTCTTACTTCCATTTGCTCAGTTAATCTATGGCAAGTGTTCTTCATTCCAAAATTATGACACCAATGCAGATGTGTACAAATAAAACATTGTAAAAAAGCACAATGACTAGTCCAGTTGTCTTACTATTCTTTTGCCTTGAAGGACAATTTTATTAAACCATTTGTTTACAGTTGAAAAAAATGATACATAGATGGGTCATCCTTTGGTTTTGCAGAAACCAGTAACTTTCTTTTAAAAGTTTTTAAAAACTTTTCAGAGTGAATTGTATAAATTGTACTTAAGGACTTTATTGACTGCTTTTTTAATCTACATTTTTATATAGATACTGAGACATTTTAATGAATTTGGTGAAGGACATAATTCATATATGACTAAGATCTGGGTGTCTGCCCTCTTGGTGAGGAACAAACATTCTTATTTATAGCAAGAAGATTTAAAAAAAATATTTTTGAAAAATAAATATAGTCAGACTATCTTATTATTCAAGAAGTTAATATCTACATCTACGTATATCTTCACATAAATACAACCAACGTAAAATACTAGAGATTTCTGTGAGAACTGCAGCAGACCTGCAACTCAATTGTATTACTAACTTCAATAAGTTAAAATAATAAGGGCCAGTTTGATCTAGTGGTTAAGGCACCAGGCTAGAAAGTGGGGGACCATGAGTTCTGGTCCCACCTTAGGCATGAAAGCCAGATGGGTGACTTTGGTGATATTAGGAGATAGGAATATTAGGAGGCTTTGCTTGGTACTAAGCAAAGCTATGAGCAGAAGCATCACCTCTACCAAAGAGATTACTTGGAACTAGACTAACTAGTTTTAATGACCAAGAAGACCATTGAACAATTCTTAAAATGAGTTCTGGGAGCACTAGGGATATGAATCAGATTATTTCTCTTTAGCTATGAAAATATAAATATTTTAAAATTCTAAAATGGAGACAGTTTCTCAGAGGCTAAAAATATTTTTCAGCAATAAAAGTGAGATCCAAACCACCAAAATGTTGTTCACTTCTGTGGGGATACATGGCATTCTGGATGCTGAAAAACTAAACACTCTTTCAATGAAACAAGTATCGTAGATGGAACTATACACAGATTATTCAAAAAGGATACAATATAAAGGTGATGCTTGTGGCAACACTTTCCCAAGCCATTTAAAACAGTGGCCCCCAAACCTTTGGGCACCAGGGACTGGTTCTGTGGAGAGGGGTATTTCCACGGACTGGAAGGGGTGTGGTTTTGTGTGCTTCCTGCATTCCACGAATGGGGTTTCACTTGTTTGCACGGCCTGGTTTTTAGCATGCTGTGGCCCAGGGTTGGTCCATGGATCGGGGGTTGGGGACCCCTGATTTAAAGTATAAGTGGAAAAGGGATATGGCTATGGCTATGGCTATGGCTACGGCTACGGAAGAATAAATAAATACATTTAAAACATGCCAAGGAAAGCACATTTCAGACAACTCTGGAATGGTCCATTTCTCATTTGGGTTAAGCTAATAATTAAGTTATTCTAGATCTAAGCAGACTTAACTTCTGAAAGCAAGGAGACTGCTCCTAAAATAAGGAGGCCTGTTTGGAAACAAGGGTGTCCCAGGTGAAAGATAATGCCTATTTAGCTTTATCTGAATAAACATATGAAGGAACACTCTCTCTCTCTCTCTCTCTCTCTCTCTCTCTCTCTCTCTCTCTCTCCCTGTTATATACACTCTGTGAGAATGTGTTTGTATACATATATATACACACAAACAAACAAACAAACAGAAACACATATATCTTTCTGTCTCTCTCCTTCTCTTTATTTAGAAACCAGTTATCATTGTCCACAACTTGTGCAAAGAGTATAGATATGGGAAGGCTTGTTCTACTCCATGTTACAACCGAAAGCAGAGGAGAAAATTGGCTATCAGAAATGTTTCTTTTTGTGTTAAAAAAGGTAATATGTCCCTCAAACGTATTTAACCAAATACAACAGCAGCCATTTGATGAGAGAAGGCTGTGCCTCTATGCTTTCCTACATCCTTGGAAAATAAAAAATAACTCTGAGATTCCTTAAGGCAGCAGATCAGTGGTGGGTTCCTCCCGGTTCGGCCCGGTTCTCCCGAATATGACATCACCAAACCGGTTCATTCATATGCTATTTGAAACTCTTTAGTCCCATGTTTACTTTATATGTAGTCAATCCAGCTTCTCCATTCCAAAATATAACCCTCTTGCAATTAATCCCTCAAACATGCAGAAACCTTTGCCATTTCCTCTATTCTTCTATGGTAGGTAGGATTTCCTTCTTCCAATATTGCGCCACCAAGAGTCCTGCTGCAGTTATTAAATTTAACATCAATCCAGTTTCTCTAACAGTACAGTCTCTAATAATACCCAACCAGAATAACTGTGGAATAAAACTTATCTTTTTCCCAAAAATCTTCTGAGTAGTCCACCATATTTTAATCCAAAAAGCTTTAACTTTTTCACGTGACCATTTTTGCGACTTGAAGATTTGAAGCACCTCATGCAGATCTAAGTGCACCTGCCTCTTTGGCTTTGCTCCTCCCACTGCTTCCATTTTAATAGATCCTTGATCTTTAGTTTTAAGTTGCTGTTTCTGTTCTTCTTTTCATCTAGTTGCTGCACACGTCATTCTTTGACCTTTTGGTTCTTCCAATGATACCAAAGGCTGTTCAATATCCAAAGCTTGCTGTGTTTCTTCTTTGTTCAACACAATTACTCCTTCAACTTGCACCTGTTTCCTTTCCATTTGTATCTGATTTGACCCTTCTTCCTTTCTATTTTTAACTTCTGGAGATGGTGGTCCAGCTTTTAATACATTACTATAAAAATCTCTTGCCTTCCAAATTGTATTAAGTCTGTATCTTGTTCCTAAGTAATTCATCACTATTCTGGCCGGTATATCCCATCTGAACTGATGTTGTCGTTTTTTTAATTCATCTGCCAAGAAGGCAAACTCTTTCCTCCTTCTTAAAATTTTTGGAGGAATTTCTTTCAATATTAAGACCTTTTGGCCTTCCACTTGGAATCTATTATTGTAAAAAAACTTGTATAATTTCATTTCGAATCATCCTCTTTGATAAATAAATCAAATTCCATTATAACCTCTTCATATCGCCATCCCATTATTGATGCAAAGACCTTGGCAAATGCCTCTCTCAGATTTTCTTGCTGGTTCTCTTTCATTCCTCTTACCCTCAAAGCAAATTCCATGTCTCTATATTGTGACATCATAACCTCCTCATCAATCTTTTCCATCCTATTTTGAACATCATTCATTTTATCTTCCAAGTTCAAATTACTTTGATTAACTTCTTCCAAGTGTTCATCCAATTTCTCGATATTTTTTGCCAGGCCCTGGAATGCCATTACAATATCTTCTCTTATTTCCTTATTTTTAATGTTAACAATTTCTCTAATTTCACCCATCTCATCTGACATCGCTTCCATCCCTTCCGTTATTTGCTCCATTTTATTATTCATTTTATCAATTTTATTGCTCATTTGTTCTTCTATTTCTCTAGTTTGAAGTTTTAAAGCCTCCTGTAAGTCTTTTAGTGTCAATGTTTGTGGTGATGATGTAAATGATGAGATGGGTGGCATCAGGGTCTGCAATATTGATTGTTGTACTGGTAATCCCCCTGCTTTTCTAGAAACTACAGTTTTTACTGATTTAGATGCTATGCTTCAAATTAATAACTTTCACTTTCGACCACTAGAGGTCTAACTAAGTCAGGTTATTCTTGACTCCTTTTACAGAAAGCACTTTCTTATTTTAACAAAAAGGATGTTAGAAGAAGTCGATACTGTAAATTTAAGTTTAGTTCTTTTCCTTTTAAATCTTTCTTTTAATTCTTTATCCAGTCATCAAATATTTTTGAGAGGTCTTAGTCAGCACTAGCAACCACTTTTACTGTCCACTTTCACTTTCACACTTCCTTTTATGATTTATTCAGACACCATTTTTCCTCTCCTTTGGAAATAGTCTTTGATGAGGGAAAGTTACTATTCGAGAGTTAAAGTCCAGTACTTGCTATTTTATTTACTCCTGTCTCCGCTCCGCCTGCTTTCTGTTTCTTTCTATGTCAATCATTGTTTGCAGGGATGGTTGCAGCGTCTTTTCCTGCTTTAAAGCAGAAGAGTCCCCGGATCCGGAGTTAATTCGGGCTCCCAGGGAGCTCTCACCCTTCGTGCCCCAGATTCTTTCCCCTGGGCTCTAGGGGAGCTCTACCTCCACCCAAATGCTCACTTCCCCCTCTTCGCCCGAGAGGGAAGTTTTCAAAACTGCAAGACAGCTGATTGTCGCTGTTTCATGGTTTTAATGAGATTATCGGGGCTGGCGATCAATCCCGACCATCTTCAATGCCTGCCTTGCCACCCAGAAGTCCAACAACCAACTATATTTTAATAGCAATTGTTTCTTTGCAGGAGAAATATTGGGGCTTCTGGGACCAAATGGTGCTGGTAAAAGTACAACAATTAGCATAATAATGGGAGATGTGGATCCAACTGCTGGATAGGTATAGTGTAACTTGTACTTTTAAAAAGGAAATTTTATTGTAGTTTTTCTGTTATTTATTATTGTATGGTAAAACCTTGTATCCAGTTTGGGAAGATAATGGCAATATGGTACCAGAGAACATATACAGAAGATACAGGGACCCATGAAGAAAATCTATTTATTTATTTATCAAAGGCATAATGATTAGAGGGAAAAATTTCTATGGGGCTTTCTCTGTTATCGTCATCGCAACTTCCTTCTCCATACTCATCCCAAACATGCTTTTTCAAGAGGCAATTGGACTTTCTTTATTTGTCCTTGAAGACATTTCACTTCTCATCCATGAAGCTTCTTGGATGAGAAACAACACATCCTCAAGGAAACACCAAGAAAGTCCAGCTGCCACTTGAAAAAGCACCTTTGGGACAACCATGGCCGGGATGACTGAGAATATCCATAGACACTTCTCCACAGTCCCTATAACCTTCCACATTGTTTGCTTCTGCGTTATTCATGTATTGTGCTAGCTCTCCTCTTCCTTCTTGGACTATATCAAGAGCTTTAATAAATACTGATTTAATATAAGTGAAAGTCCTTGTTGATCAGAAATGCTCCTTGTCACATTTTTGATACCTCAAAATATATTCTTATATTGGATGAAAACAAATGAGATTCTTATGCTGCCTATTTGGAACAGGTGCAGATTAAAGGAGCTGATGGAGCTGTGACAGAGGAAAATGCTGCTCTTGGCTACTGTCCTCAGGAGAATCCGCTCTGGTCCAACCTGACCATGAAAGAACATTTGGAGATTTTTGCAGCCGTAAAAGGGATCAGGAAGGATGATGCTACGATGGCCATTAATCGGTACTGAAAGCCCAAGATATTATTTTTATTATAAAATTTATTTCTCAAGATTGTTCATTCTTAGGAGTTGAATTTATTAGGCTGTATGTTTCAGATTAACAATACTCTGGAAAGTATGAAATTTCTTTGAGTGGTTAGCAAAAAGAGGTATACACACACACACACACACAACCATCACACCCCAGTTGTTTTATTGCAGTGTGCTGTATTGATATTTTGCAATTGTCATACAAAGAGCCTCATGTAGAGAATAAAACATAGAACCATGATGGCGAACCTATGGCATGCGTGCCACAGGTGGCACGCGTAGCCATATCGGTGGGCATGCCAGCTCAGCTCTGGGGCGCATGTGCGTGCCGGCCAGCTGATTTTCAGGCCTTCTGGGCCCACCAGAAGTAGGGAAACAGGCTGTTTCCTGCCTCCAGAGGGGCTGGGGGTGGGGTGGGGGGAAAGCCCCATTTTTCTTTCTTACCTGGCTCCAGATCCTCTCTATGCATCTGCGGAGGGCGAAAACAGCCTTCCCCACTCCCTTGGAGGCCCTCCAAAGGCCTGAAAGGACCCATTTCCCAACTCCTGGTGGGACAGGAAGTGATGTTTTTTGCTGTTCCCAGCCTCCAGAGACTCCTAGAGAGGCCTCTAGAGGCTGGGGACAGCAAAAAAGTCACTTCCTGTCCCACCGAGATTTGGGAAATGGGCCCTTTCAGGCCTCCAAGGGAGTGGGAAAGGCTGTTTTTGCCCTTCCCAGATCCACTGGCCTGGATCCCAAAGGAAAACACCAAGTGTGGTAAGTATTCTACGCATTGAACTTTTAGGAATAGGTTTGCACACTTACAGTTGTAATAAAAATTCACCTCCAATCTTTTATTTTTTATATCTTAATACAGAGAATCCTCAACTTGCGACCACAACTGAGCCCAAAATTTATGTTGCTAAGTGAGAAATTTTTGTGTGTTTTGTCCCATTTTACAACTTTTCTTGCCACATTTGATAAGTGAATCACTGCACTTGTTAAACTGGTAACATCGTTGTTAAATGAACCTGATTTTCCCATTGACTTTGCTTGTCAGAAGGTTGTAAAAGGTGATCACATGACCCTGGGACACTGCAACCATCATAAATGTGAGTCAGTTGTCAAGCATCCAAATGTAAATCATGTGACTATGGGGATGCTGCAACGGTCATAAATGTGAAAAATGGTCATAAGTCACTTTTTTCAGTGCTACTATAACTTTGAATGGTCACTAAGCGAACTATTTTAAGTCGAGGATTACCTGTAATCAAGTGTGTATTGTTTGAATTTATATAAAATTTGTGACAAAATTTCATGGGGATTTGATTTCCGCTCATACCTCTTGTAGCTTCTTAGTGGACTGTTAGAAAATGTTACTTTCGTATCTGTGTATATGATGAATCTCAGGCTTTCTAGAGACACCCAACCTTCTTGTCTTTATTCATGATTCCAGGGATTAAAAGAGATTTTTGCAAGGCTCTCAGTTGTCCCCATTTTCAAGAAAATGCACGAGGCTGTTTCTCATTGAAATTGCCAAGTCACTAATAAATTTAATAAACAAACAAACAAACAAACAAACAGCCAGTCGGTCTTGGGATTTAGAAAAAGCCCATTGACATCGTGTCAGTGAAATAGAAGGAGATAAGAGAATTTGCAATTTGTGTATCTTCAATTTGAAGATGTCTCTTTCAGAAGTCCTTGAATCTAGAGTCTCCAAGAATAGCACAGGCCTGATACTAATTTTAGTTTATTTATTTACCAGATCTCTATACTGAACATCTTACTTGCATGGCTGTTTGCAATTGTATTTGAAATTATTTTAAGAGCTAGGAATATTTACATATCCTATGGATCTAGTGCTGCTTTTTTCATGTTACTGATATGTCCATGTAATGCAGACTATAATGCATTAATCCTAATCTTGCCTGTTTCAAAAATATACCACCTACCCAATAAGGAGAAGAAACAAGCCTTTACCATATGCCATGAGAACAATGAGCAAGCTGAGAAACTTGTCCTGATTTCTCATCCATCTTCTTTGTCTCTTTATATTATGCTCATTGGATTTAGATTTATTGAGATTAAATTTAGGCATTCTAAGTGTTCTGGCTTGTCTGTTCCACTCATCAATTAAAACTGAATTCAGGTTTCCTCCATTTTCATCAGTTGAATGGTTTCTTTAGGAGAGCAATTCACACCATGCTGCAGAACAAGGATGAAGGTGCCCTTTTGACAACTCATCGCATGGAGGAAGCAGAGGCAGTGTGCGACCGAGTAGCTATCATGGTGTCTGGACAGTTCAGGTGGGTTTTCGAGTGCATGCTTTCTTTGTTGAGCACATAAGACTTTCTTGTAGACTTTTTCTCTTTTTGGTTATGATGGTTGATATTCAAACTCTGAAATAGAGTAAAGCAATAATGGAATGCCACAACACTTTTAAGCATTGTCTCTGGAAATTCTCAGTCATCCAGGTCATGGTTGTCCCAAAGGTGCTTTTTTCAAGAGGCAAGTTGGACTTTCTGGTTTTTCTTTGAAGATGCTTTGCTTCTAATCCAAGAAGCTTCTTCAGCTCTGAACTTGTAAGCGTTATTCGAAGAGAGTTATGGCAATGCACTTAGTAATTTATATTTATAGGATAAACCCTATATGCAAAGAATATGCACTCATATGCAAAGAATTTCTGCATGGAAAAAAGATACATGCTTTACTGCATGCATCCTCTGACATAAGCTTTGAAGATTACTCAGACGTTGCAGGTAGTTCAAAGTGCAGCAGTGTACACAGATGATCTCCTGCTGTGTGGTCTGATGGATACTCTTCTCTTATTTTGCTGATTAATCAATGACAAACTTCAAACGTTCTATTGAAGAACAGATGTTAGTTTGCTTAATTGGAATGTTGCCTGAAAAGGAGTTACGCAAGTTAAATTTGGTAGCGACAACTATCTGCTGATATCCCCGAAGAAAGCAGGCAGTATTCTGGCCCCTTTCTCCCTTAATATTTAGGTTGCTCAATTGCATATACCATAACTAAAAAGAATTCTACCTTCCTTAACTCTATGGTGGACAATTTAGCTGTGCTTTTTTTTTTACTGATGATGTGACTATTCTTTCTTTGACTCACACTGGTCTTAGAAGAGGTCTTTAAGCCCTAGTGATATGTTATAGGAAGTCAAGATACATACAACTACATCAAAACCAAAATAATGGGATTTGTTGCTACAGAAAAGAACTTGAACAACATAAACTTTAGTGGCAGTTAAACAATAACATCATAGTCCAAGTATCATCCTTCAAATACCTTGGCATAGAATGTTAGCTTTTTGGTATCTGGTGTGAACAAATTAAATCTATTTCTAATGAGGCTAACAGTAGTGCTAAAGCCAGTCCAGATTCCTAAGGGTGCTGTTTTGTGTTCTGTGTTGCATTTTAACCTTAACAAAGTACTTTGAAACTGGGATGATCCTGCTAGAAGGTGAAAATCAGCTCTACATCTCGCTTAAGCTTAATCTTTCCAGTGATTCCCTATCCATCATAAATCTTTTTGACACTTTTCCCTAGAAAAACAAGAATCAATAATGATCTATGCTGGGGTGTCAAATTCAATTTCATTGAGGGCTGCATCAGGGTTGTGTTTGACCTCAAGTAGGGGGGCTGGGGGGCATGGCCAGCTTGACATCACTCATATCGGGGGTGCCTGTGGCGGCCCAAGCACTCTGCCAGTGAAAATGGGCTCACGAGCTCCATTTTCGACTGGGACAGCCTCCTGCAACCCTCTGCCAGCGAGAACGGAGCTCAGGAGGGCTGTGCGTGGCCTTCACAAGCTCTGTTTTCAGCTGGGATGGCTTCCTGCAATCCTGGGATGGCCTCCGCATGTGGCTCTCCCAAGCTCTGTTTTCACTGGCAGAGGCACCGCAGTCCGGTCCTTTGCTGTTTCCAGGGTGGCCCCGCAGGCCAGATCTAACCCATGGGCCTTGAGTTTGACACCCCGATCTATGCCAGTGCAACTTCTAGTGTCAAACTCTGTTGGCTATGAGACTATTAAAAGTCATACTCCAGCACCCTATGTTCAGTATAACTTTGCAAATAGATCAAAGTGATTTAATACTCAAGGGATATAAACAGGAAACCCTCCTCTTCATCAAATTACTGATTTTGTGCTATCTATTCAAACACAGTAGAATCTCTTTCTTTGGCCTGCTTTCATGACTTGTTCTCAGTGATATTGTAGAGAAAGTGTTGATCGGGAGGAACTAGAGCTCCTAGTCCACATGTTCTTTTTATGTCTTATTTATACAATGGGGACCCCACTCTTATAACCCCTGCACATGTTTATTTATTTGTTAAATTTATTTGCCAGCTATCTTGCCATTGGGCCACTTATGCAGGTTACGTTGAACATGTTCCAATCAGGTTTTTATTTGTTTTATGTCAATGTAATGAAATCTTAACATCTTCAACTTCTTGCAAAATTTCTTGCAGCTGCCATTGCTTTCTGTTGCCATTCTGCAGATTTATAGCTGCAGAAAAATGTGTTTCTAATGTTGATTTATGTCCTTTTGTCATATGTGATTAGTTACAAACTGCAGTAAACTATATATTCAGTCTGCTTATTAGCTTCATTTTTTTTCAACTTACAGGAATGTCTCTCTTGACATACTTAATTCTCACTGCCACATAATAATGGGAGTTTCTGAATGGTCTTATTAGTTTTGTTATTATGAGTAAATCCCAGCCTGTCAGCTTTCAGCAAACGATCAATTAACCAAGAGCTTTGTAAGGCAAGCTGTCAGTCTTATTCAGTTCATGTCACTCCAAACACAGAGTTCTTAGATGTGAATTGGATTGAAGGGGTAAGGGAAAAACATAACGAAAATAAAGCAGGATTCCAAGTATCAGATATAACATGAATTGAGACATATAAGAATGCAATGGAAAATAGGCTATGACTTAAAAGCATCTTTCACAACCTCTCTCCAGTTGCAATTGTTGCTTGACTGTTCAAATTACAGGACATCTGATAGAAAAGAATATTTGTAGTTGAGGTTTGACCTGTAGGGTCTTTGATGCTCTGTGTTGTTTTTTTGCAGATATTTCATTACCAAACTAGGTAACATCATCAGTGCTAACAGGAGAGTAAAAAGTCCCATGCTACTTGTTAGAAATCCCTTTTGCCCTCCTTCCTATCAATATGAGCACTTAATCCTTTCTCCTCTCTACATGAATTTGGCAATGCCATTGGAGGCTCAATGGATCTTTTAAAATCAGCATGTTGGGCATGGATCAGAATAGCGCTACCCAATAACAATTTGATGCCATACAATTTGCATGCTGATTTATTTATTTATTTATTTGCAGGTGCCTGGGTTCAATTCAGTATCTGAAAAGCAAATTTGGAAAAAATTATTTGCTGCAAATTAAAGTAAAAGGGGGTAGAACAAGGAGATCTTGTGAATACTCAGATTCTAAAAATGTTCCCACAAACAGCTCATCAAGAAAGGTAACAGCAACATTTATCTGCAACTTGACTGAAATGCTTAAAATTGTTTGAAATGGAAATCCTTATGCTTTTGGGATGGCTTTACTCAGGGCTGTCAAACAATCGAAGTAAAATCATAGTTATAAGATGGGGAAGCCGGATGTGTCACGTGCAGGCTATGCCCGCCCCAGCTCCATGAAGGGGAAAAATGTCACGAAACATCATGGATCCTTTTCTTATCTGGATCCGTTCCAGTCGGGTTTCAGGTCTGGGCACAGCACAGAGACGGCATTGGTCGCGTTGGTTGATGATCTCTGGAGGGCTTGGGACAGGGGATGTTCCTCTGTCCTAGCCCTATTAGATCTCTCAGCGGCTTTTGATACCATCGACCATGGTATCATGCTGCACCGGCTGGAAGAGTTGGGGGTGGGGGGCACTGTATTACAGTGGTTCTCCTCCTTTCTCTCCGACCGGTCGCAGTTTGTGTTGACAGGGGGGCAGAGGTTGACCTCGAGGCCTCTCGTTTGTGGAGTGCCGCAGGGGTCGGTCCTCTCGCCCCTTTTGTTCAACATTTATGTGAAGCCGCTGGGTGAGATCATCCGTGGCTTTGGGGTGAGATACCATCAGTACGCTGATGACACCCAGCTGTACATTTCCACCCCAGGCCACCCCAATGATGCCCTCGAAGTGATGTCCCAGTGCCTGGAAGCCGTGCGGATCTGGATGGGGAGAAACAAACTCAAGCTCAACCCGTCCAAGACGGAGTGGCTGTGGTTCCCGGCATCCCGATATAGTCAGTTGACTCCATCACTGACTATCGGGGGCGAGTCTTTAGCCCCCGCAGAAAGGGCTCGCAATCTGGGAGTCCTCCTGGATAGGCAGCTGTCTTTGGAGGAACATCTGACAGCTGTAGCCAGGGGGACCTTTTGTCAGGTTCGCCTGATTCGCCAGTTGCGGCCCTTTCTTGATCGGGATTCCCTGTGCACAGTCACTCATGCCCTTGTCACTTCTCGCCTAGACTACTGTAATGCTCTCTACATGGGGCTCCCCTTGAAGAGCACCCGGAGGCTCCAACTGGTCCAAAATGCGGCCGCGCGGGTAGTGACGGGAGCAGCGTGGCGCTCCCACATAACACCGCTCCTGCGCGAGCTGCACTGGCTTCCGGTGGTCTTCTGGGTGCGCTTCAAGGTGTTGGTGATCACCTTTAAAGCGCTCCATGGCATAGGGCCTAGTTATCTCCGAGACCGCCTGCTGTCACCGATGACCTCCCATCGACCCGTGCGCTCCCACAGAGAGGGCCTCCTCAGGGTGCCATCAGCCAAACAATGTAGGCTGGTGACCCCCAGGGGGAGAGCCTTCTCTGTGGGGGCACCCACCCTCTGGAACCAGTTGCCCCCGGAGATTAGGAGAATTCATGACCTCAGTGCCTTCCGCCGTGCCCTAAAAACACATTTTTTCCAACAAGCCGGGCTGGCTTAAGAAGAAATTTTAAATATTTTTAATATTTTAATTGGTCTGTGAGTTTTAAATTTTGTAGCCAAATTATATATATTTTAAATGTCTTAATATTTATATTTTATGTTTTTTATGTCTGGCTGTACACCGCCCTGAGTCCTCAGGGAGAAGGGCGGTATATAAATTGGAAATAAATAAATAAATAAATAAATAAATAAATAAATAAATAAATGTGATGGCAATGTGACGCCATGAGTTTGACACCCGTGGCTTAACTGACGAAGAAAATTCCTTTTTAAAATTTAATCTTCTATTAGGAAGATTTTGCTTCTGAGGACAAAGTCATACTCTTGATTCAGATGGTTTTGCCTATTAGATGCAGTCCTTTTCAGAATTAATTGCCATACTGTGGCACAGATGGAGATGTTTGTAATGTGGAGAGCCAGTCTGGTCTTCAGGCTAGAAAGTGGAAGACTGTGAGTTCTAGTCCTGCCTTAGCCATGAAAGCCATCTGGGTGACTTTGGGCCAGTTGCTCATTCTCAGCCCAACCCACCTCATTGGGTGGTTGTTGTGAGGAAAATAAGAGGAGGAAGGTTGAGTTATTTGTTAAAATAATAAAGGTGAGATATAAATACAAATAAATAAAACCTTTGTTACTCCTCCCTGGGCAAACTGCACCCTTATTTTTTAAAGTTTCTATATATACAAATTGGGTTACTCTGCCCAATAGCCTTGTGGGTTAGAATTATCAGTGATAAAGATTATTGTTTATTATTGTAATTGTACCATGGTTTTAACTGCCTTCTAGAAAGTTTGAAGTTTTATTTATTATTAAATTTATTTACCACCATTTTGTTTCAAAGCGACTCTAATTAGCTTACAGCATCAAAACATTAAAACATCAGGGATAAAATGAAAGTACAATCGAAGTAAAATCATAGTTATAAGATGGGGAAGAAGGGGGAGGTGGGATTGGGTCTTAATTAATCAACCACTTTCAGTGTAATACTTCCCCATTATCAATGAAAAAGCTAACCTGATTTCCAGGAGCAGGCTATTCCATAATATTGAGGTCATCACACTTTTTAATAGCCTCAACCCCACTCACTTCCAGGAACTGGGGAACCACCAATAATTTTCCCAAGAAAGATGAGTTTGAATGGGCTGACTCAAGTTGGAGAAAGCAGTCCCCTAGGCGGTGGTATTATTATTTCTCCTCCCCTTAGGATATTTATGGTTTCACCTATTTTTAGGATATCCACTCTGTTGGTCTACAAGATTCCAATGGAAGATGCACTGCCTCTCTCTAAAGCTTTTTCCATGCTAGAAAAAGGTATGTCTCAAAGTGTTATGAAAACATAAACTTCAAATTATGGTAGATGGCATTTTCTGATATTTTTCTTGCATGAACACCGGAGGAAAAATAATGCATTTTCTCACCTACCAGATATTTTAAGAAATCTTTAGCATCTCTGGACATCCATCAACAGTGTGAAATTTGAATTCATTTGTTTATGTACAATCGTCATAAATACACACCAGTTGTCAAGTGTCTGAATTTTCATCATGTGACCACAATAAAACTGCAATGGTCAGAAGTGTGAAAAACATTCCTAAAGCACCTTTTTTTCCAATGCCATTGTAACTTCAAATGGTCACTAAATGAATGGTTGTAACTTGAGGACTACTTGTAAGTACTTAAGAAGCAGCCCAAAACTGTAGGTCTAAGTTTACCATTCATGATCAAGATCAGGAACTAGTTATTTTTCTCCTTACCTATGAATTCTTGTTTTAGTCATCACCCAAGAATGTGGTATTTGTTCAAACTAATGAAAAATGGAAAATTAACAAGAGTTCATAATATTAAAAAAACATATTTTTTCCACCCCAAACCTCCCATCTTCTCATAAGATTTACTCAATGGAAACCTGTCCCTCTTTGTACTAGCAAGATAACTCTGAGAGAAATAAATGACTCAGAGTCCATGTGCCAGAAAAAGTACAAATTGAACTACGTGTGGTTTTCTTGAGGACAGCAGCAAACTGAATGCAATGTGTGTGGCTAATACTCAGGAGATGCCAGCTGAAATAATTTGTTTACTGCAGCGCCTTTCAATTTTTGCAGCTTTGAGCCTCTGTAATATTTCTCCAACCAGGTGCAATTTTCCATTATAAGCCCAAAGCTCATTCCCTAGTGGTAAATTGAGTCAAGAAGAATAAATCTGCAAATTCCTAGTTTTAGCCTAGAGGAACAATAGCACTAGATCTTCATGGCAGAGCTTATTTCAGAAATTCAGCCCTTCAGCGAGTTTTCAAAAATCAAAAGTCAAGGATGTGAATAAACAGTATGCAGACTGCCATTAGTAGAAAAGCCACCTTTTAGAGTTTTGAACTTGGAACTTTTAGGAAACTGAATCTCTCTATATGGGCATTCTATCCTTATTGCTGAGGTAAACCCAACTATAAACTCCCAGGAGCACTCCTTATTGACATGATGTTTTATCATTGTCAACTTATGTTATTTTGCCTACTATGTAATTCATTCTGCGGAATACTGTTTACTCTGAGAGAAATCATACACTCTTACAATTCACTGTATTTGGTCAACTTTATTTGGTAATTTGCCTTCAGGATGACTAGACTTCTTGATTATATTTATGTTGTGATTATGTTTAAGACAGAGAAATGAAACATTGCAAAGTAATGCTACAACAGCCCAATCATATTTAAAAGCAACATTGAAAACGTTTTGAAAATGGAGCCTTACATTACCTCCCTGTAATGTTTAAATTTAAAACAACCCATTATTTTCAGGGTGCTGCACAAGTCTGAAAAAAAGATGCTGCTAAAGAAGAGTTTAAAGAAGAGTTGACTCATTAATGTGATGCTTAATCAAACACAACGTTTTTCCAGACTCAAGAAGTCAAGCTGCTTTAATGAATAGCACAGAGCTGGGTGTTCATATTTGTGTGAGCTCTAAAGCATACCTTCCAAATTAATTTCGAAGTATGTACAGCCCTAATCTTTAGCCTGATTGTCACTATTAGTGACCTTTCCAGAAGGGTGATGCATTAGGATTAGACAATTTTCTCATCAGAGTTTTTAATGACCATTCTGAGGTAATCTTTTATGGATAGTTTTATTACAGGAATGATCCAGGTGTCAGAAGAGCACTTTAGTTTGTCTTGTCTTTATATATGTAGTGGTATCTGAACTGAGTTAATTCCTGCTAATTTAATCAGTAAAAAAGATCAATCAGTGGTGGGTTTCAGCAGGTTCTGACCAGTTCTGGAGAACTGGTAGCAGAAATTTTGAGTAGTTCAGAGAACCAATAGTAAAAATTCTGACTGACCCCACCCCCATCTATTCTCTGTCTCCAAAGTCCCAGCAGATCAGGAGGAAATGGGGATTTTGCAGTAACCTTCCCCTGGATTGGGGTGGGAATGGAGATTTTACAGTATCCTTCCCTGCCACACCCACCAAGCCATGCCCACCCACAGAACCGGTAGTAAAAATTTTTGAAACCCACCACTGAGATCAATATTTCATTATTGGATGAGTAGAGCTATGGGCATGCCTTGAATGTTTTGCTTTTGGCTGAGAAAGACCTTCTCTATTTTATGCCAAATACATAATGGAAAAGATAAACTTATTGTCTAGCCCCTAATATATCTTTGGAGATTCTCAGTCATCCAGGTCATGGTTGTTCCAAAAGTGCTTTTTCAAGAAGAGGCCATCTATGTCAAAATGGAACAGCCCTCTCTCAACAGAACAACATCATCTATCTCCAATCCAGAACACAATCCTTTCAACAGTTCCAAGAAGGCTCCACACCCATTTACACCACTCAGGTGACACTGAGGACACAGGTGACCCTAATGACTCTCTAAAAGAATGCAAATGACCAGCTGTCTGCAAGGAATATAACTCCTTCCATTTCCCACCATCCAGTCAGAGCTGAAGAAACTTCTTGGATGAGAAATGAAATGTTTTCAAGGAAAAACCAGAAAATCCCATTGCCTCTTTTAAAAAAGCACCTTTGGGATTAGCCCCTAATAGGAACTAAGAAAGTTAGACTCTGGTAAAGTATCATCAGCCATATTTAATGTGAGGAAAAAGACATAAGATTACGGAATCATGGAAACTTGCAAGCTGGTTTACTTCCTCCCTCCCTCCCTCCCTCCCTCCAGTGGGAACTAGCTAGCCATTCAGGGGATAAGAATGGAATGCCCTCGCTTTTTTTTCTATAATGTATTATAATCTTGTGAGGTGAGTGAGACTAGCTGGTATCTTTAAGTTGTGCAAATGGATCTAAGGATTGCTTCTCTTTCTGGAGAGCTTAAATGACCTCTCCGCTAAAGGGTTTCACTTTATGAGCAAGAGTTGGCTGCTGATAGTTATCATTGCATTTTAGCTATTTTAATTCCTCAAGGTCCTCCCTGATTTGTAACTCCAGCTTGCAGGTATTTCTAAGCTAATGATTGTTACTTAGGGCAGCTTTTTGCAAGCAAAGAAGCTTTTTGTATTTTTGTACAGGTAATCCTTGACTTACAACAGTTCATTTAGTGACCATTCAAAGTTACAATGGCACTGTAAAAAGTGACTTATGAACATTTTTCACACTTACAACCATTGCAGCATTCCCCCAGAGTCAAGAGAGGCCAGGCGAGAAGCATCCCTCGACGTGAGTGATGTTGAGTTGGCCACGCCCACCCAGTCACATGACCACCCAGCCACACCTGCCTAGCTGGTCATTAAGGCAGAGGATCGGGTTCTATTTAAAAAAAAAATTATATTTATATGCCGCCCTTCTCCGAAGACTCAGGGCGGCTTACAATGCGCTAAGCAATAGCCTTCATACTTTTGTATATTTATACAAAGTCAGCTTATTGCCCCCACAAACCGGGTCCTCATTTTACCCACCTTAGAAAGGATGGAAGGCTGAGTCAACCTTGAGCCTGGTGGGATTAGATTGTTAAATTAAATTAGGTTGTTAAATTATTTGAATCCCACCACTGATTACAAACATCCCTTCTTGTTCCAAGAATATTTCATTGCATCCAATGAATTCTCAAAAATAAATATATCAACCTGTCTAAAGGAAATGGCTGTAGGGAATAAGGAATAGGGAATGAATATGCTATGCACAAAAGTCAAGCAAAAATATTCCATGTAAAGCCTAAATTAACCAAGTCTATTTTTCCCCCCTTACATAGCCAAACAACTCTTCAGTCTTGAGGAGTACAGCTTTTATTTGAACACTTTGGAACAGGTAATCTCTTTAAATAATACACTTATGTGATAGAATTTGTGGAGATTTCCCCCTCCCCCCAGGTCTTGACAGAAGGGTGTTCCTGGGATGGGTCCAAGTAAAGAACTCTTGCAATGGACAGGAAAAATATATATTCTCCATAGGTTCACTCCATAGTGATCCTATATTCTCCATAGGGTCGCTCAAGGCATGAAGGTGATTCTAAAGCAGGCACCTTTATCTCGCCATAGTGAACTAGAAAGATGTTGGAAGTAGATCTCTTTAGTGGCAATGCAAAGGCATCACTTCCAGCTGCATGGGAGAAGGCAATGGGAAATCACTCATGCAATTTATCAAGAAAACTACATGAATAGACAAGATAAAATGACTGATGATATAGTGCTGGATGACAGGCTCCTTGGTTTTATTTATTTAAAAAAATATATTGTCGCCTACTTGCTCACGGCAACTCAAGGCGGCTTGCAGGAGATAAAAACACAATATAAAAGAAATTAAAATAATAAAATAATAAACGCCCCCTTCCCCTCACCCCGGTGACAACACATATTCATACCAGCCAGAGTTGGGTTTCAACAGGTTTTGACCAGTTCTGGAGAACCGGTAGCGGACATTTTGAGTAGTTTGGAGAACCGGTAGTAAAACTTCTGACTGGCCCCGCCCCCATCTATTCTCTGCCTCCCAAGTCCCAGCTGATCGGGAGGATTTTGCAGTATCCTTCCCCTGGAGTGGGGAGGAAATGGGGATTTTGCAGTATCCTTCCCCTGGAGTGGGGAGGGAATGGGGATTTTACAGTATCCTTCCTCTGCCATGACCACCAAGCCATGCCCACCAAGCTACTCTATGCCCACCAAGCCACACCCACAGAACCAGTAGTAAAAAGTTTTGAAACCCACCACTGATACCAGCCATTTAATGGGCTCCATCTCACTCTGGGTTCCTTAGGCTCGCTGGCAGAACCACGTCTTCAGGGCCTTCTGAAAGAGTGTCTAATTTCCAGAGGGATAATGTTCTGGAAGAAGGGAGCCACCATAGAGAAGGCCCTTCTTCTAGGTCCTGCCAGATGTATCTTGTTAGGAGATGGGACCTGCAATATTCCTTGACTCCCCGCTGGTGGTTAGATGGCACTTCATCTTACTGAGAAAGAACTGAAAATATTTCAGAGCACTAATGATGTTTATGATGCAGCTATCTTAAAGCCTTTAGAACATCTAGTTGCTGATGTCATAAAGACAGAAATACCCTGTTTTCCTGAAAATAAGACCTCCCTCGATAATAACCCCAATCGGGCTTTTGAGCGCATGCGCTAAAATAAGCCCTCCCCAAAAATATTTAAATGCATGTGCAGCCGGTCCCCGCCATTTTGTCTGGTTAGGATTAGGGTGACAGAGCTGGAAATCAGGTAAGACAGCAAGAGGAGCCCTGTCTTGCTCCACGGTGCGCCAAAATAATAAGACCTTCCCAAAAATAAAGCCAAGTGCTTATTTCAGGGTTCAAAAAATATAAGACAGGGTCTTATTTTTGGGGAAACATGGTAATAGTTGGAAGATAGAACATGAGAAGCATAAATGTGGGAAAGCGCAACACAATACAAGATGAAATAGATCAACTACATTTTGATATTTTAAGCATGAAATGGAGTGGAGTTGGACACTTCCATTCAAAAGATCATCTTGTTTTTTAACCACAAAAAGCAAAGAAGGGATGGCAGTGCTTCCATAAACAGGAAGGGTACAATAGAGCAAAGACACTATTTGGACAGAGTACAATCAAGGACCAAATGGTTTCACTCAGAAATCCCTCAAGGATTCTTCATCCAAAAGGTCCTTCTTTTACAAAGGGTAACTGAAACTAATATTTTCCTAGGAAAGATCAATATTAGGCAAATGTTATCTCTTATACCATTCATCCACCATTGACTAACCTATTAAACATTGTCTGCTTTATGTAGGTTTTCCTAGAACTTTGCAAAGAGCAAGAGCGAGATTATTTTGATTCGACTCCGAGTACAACTTTCGATTGGAAGAAACTTCAGGAGGGTGATCTCTAAGTCATCAACACATTAAAAAAAATTGAACAGTACTGACGCAAGCACTAATTCCTTGATCCGGAAGACAGAATATTCTCTAAATAATGGGGCTAATAATCTGCTGCTTAGAATGGAAGTCTTTTGCAGAAGCTAAAAGATATTGGACTAAAATCCACAAAATAGATTTTGGTTGGAAAAAATGACAAAGAAACACATTGATTTTAAACCAGAGATACAGTATTTTTATTAGGAATTTTACCAGAAACCTATAATAGAGAACTGAGATACTTAATTGTGAATGTTTTAACAGCGGCTAGAATTGTATTTGCTAATTGGAAAGGAGAGAAGATACCTACCGATGATGAAGTTATTAAGAAAATTTTGGAATGTGCTGAAATGAGCAAATTGACATTTGAAATTAGAGAACAGGAAGACAAACAATATTACTTGATATGGGATTCATTCTATCAATGGCTAGATAATAAAGCATAGAAATGAAATATGAAACATGAAATAAATGTAATAATAAAATATACGAAGCAGTTTTTTATGGGAGATAAGCCATTGTTAAATAATTGGTTAATGAGAATAATAATACAAAGGGATATAATAAATTGTCAAATAAGAGAATTTTGGATATGGGATTAAGCACAAAAGATTTGTAACCGATAGATACACTTTCTGTAATTGTAATGGATGATGGTTGTTTTATGTTTTGTTTAAAAAAAATTTTAAAATTCAAAAAAAAAAAAGAATGGAAGTCTTTAAGGAAAAGGCATTGTGACTAACCCTTATTTTAGCCATATCTAGAGAATTTACACTTCGGAAAATTTCAACCAAGAAGAAACATGACGTTGTCTGCATTGTTTCATGTTTCAGGAACATAATTTCACTTTTTATTGTGGGTGTAAATTAAAGTGTACATAATACTTTCAAATATATTATTTAGATCTGCTTTCTTGAATGTATACAGATGGTATATTTTTCAGATTAAAGCAGGTAAATGCCTCCATTCTGATAATTACATATATACCCTGTTTCCCCGAAAATAAGACCCAACTGGAAAATAAGTCCTAGCATGATTTTTCAGGATGCTCCTAATATAAACCCTACCCCCAAAATAAACCCAGTTAAGATTGTCAGCCAGATGGATGCATTTAGTACCGTATTTCCCCCAAAATAAGACCTGACCAGAAAATAAGCCCTAATGTGTCTTTTGTAGCAAAAATTAATATAAGACCCAGTCTTATTTTCAGGGGAAAATGGCATATATATTTTATTCTGGACCAACTGAAGATTCAAGGACAGCCCCACAGAGAACACATGACAAAAATCCACAAAGTTCCCAAGGTGTGGATGACTGCTCAAACAAATAAGAACTATTTTGATGCCCAGGAAGAATCTGTGCAAAGCTTTCCTGGCCACAGCTGCCACCTGTTCCTCATTCAGAAGCTGAAGGTTCAGGAGGACCCTTGAATTGTGTATCAGTTCCATCTGATGAAGTGCAACTTCATTCAGAACTAAAGATGGATACCCCATTCCCTTCTAGCACTGATGATGTTGCCTAGTTAGGGCAGCTGCTGTGGTCTAGAGGTGGAGCTCTTGCCTTACAGTCAGGAGGTGGTGAGTTCAATCCTAGGTAGAGGCAGATGTAGCTTTTCCTGCTTGGGCAGGGGGTTGGACTAGATGACCTGCAAGGTCCCTTCCAATTCTGTTAATCTGTTAGTTGGATAATCAAACATCTGCAAGAAAACAACCAAGCTCAGAGACTACCAAGGACCCCACTGATCTAAGTCCTTTGGCATGCCATTTACATCTAACCATCTAATATAGCTCAGTATTACTGTTGTGATTTTATAGTTGACTCCTATGCAGAGGAAAATTCTTAGAAATCTAGCAAGAAGTAAGCTTAATAAGCTAGCAAGAATTTATTGGTTGCTTTCTTTTTAGTACTTCCTCCTTTTCCTTTAGCTCTAGTTATGCTTTAGAGCAGGGGTGTCAAACTCGTGGTGTCATGTTGTCATCACCTGACGTATCACAACTTTCCCCCCCTTTGCTAAAACGGGAGTGGGCATGGCCAGCACATGATGCATCTGACCTGCAGGCTGCGAGTTTGACACCCCTGCTTTAGAGCAATGTTATAGTTAGAGCTACAAATTAAGTATACATTCTGAGAGGTCTAGAAGAGGTTTTTCTTTCTCCAAGGACCTAATTATTCAGAATCCACTTGCATCCATAACTATGCCTAAGAAAAAAGGGAGAAAAAAGTTGGCTACCTATTTAACCTCTAATCCTGGAATTTGCTCCTATGAGAATCAGAAGAAAACAGATGAGTGCTAGTACAGTAGTATCTTGCTACTCAACTGCTATGAAACTCATTGAATTAGGTATTCAACACAGTTTGACATGAAAAATTTGTCCCGGTACTCATTGTTTGTTTGATACTCAATGCACAGCTACTCAACTCTTTTCCCCCCCCCCCTATGTTTTATTTGTTTTATTTATAATACTTTCCATTTCCATCAAACAGTGGTTGATCTGGGTACAATTATTTGAACATTCATAATCCTCATAATTGTTATTATATTCATCACAATAACATTTATAATATAACTATATATTAATATAATTGCAATAATACACAATATCTTCCTCATCAACTTCTCTCCATATTAACATTTCCTTTTTTTATATCTCCTCCTTCCTAACTTCTGTTTCTATTGTCTAATCATTGATAAAATACATCCCAAGTCAAATAAAAAATAATAACAAATAATTCCCTCAACACTGTCAAACTGTTTACTAAGTCTGCACTACTATTAATCTTCTCATCGTTCCTATCACCCATCTCCTCCCACTTATAACTGTATGATTGTAACCTTGTTGCTTGCAACCTTACAGTTTATATTGACTGTTTCCTAATATGATTTGATTGCTTATTTGTTCCCTATGACTATCGTTAAGTGTTGTACCTTATGATTCTTGATGAATGTATCTTTTTTTAATGTACACTGAGAGCACATGCACCAAGACAAATTCCTTGTGTGTCCAATCACACTTGGCCAATAAAGAATTCTACTCTGTTCTGTTCTTGTCTTGTCTTGTCTTGTCTTGTCTTGTCTTGTCTTGTCTTGTCT
>WNWU01000020.1:8991162-9021045 GCA_012654045.1 Ptyas mucosa
TATCTATCTATCTATCTATCTATCTATCTATCTATCTATCTATCTATCTCTCCATCCATCCCTTTTATTTCTTCATCTTTTCAAATATTCCTGGTTAACACTTCCAGAGTCAATATAAATAGCAGTGGAGACAGTGGACATCCCTATCTTGTGCCTTTCTTGATATCAAAGTTCTCTCTCATGTCTCCATTTACTATTACCTTAGCTGATTGCTTTAATCATATTGATAAATCTCTCCCCAAAGTCCATATATTTTAGTTGTGCCAACATAAATTGCCAATTGACATTGTCAAATGCTTTCTGTGCATCTAAAAACATCAACAGCATTTGTTTTCCAGGGTGTGTCTTGTAATACTCCAGTGTATTTAGAATCATTCTCGTATTGTTTAATCTATACCGGACTTTATAAAAGCACATATAGTGTGGCTACCATTTGTTTTAGACACATTTTAACAATACAACAAGACAGGGCCCCTGCAATCCTGGCTTAGACTATTACTGTGACTTCTCTTTGCAAGGCCTGAAATTCGGATTACTGGATTTGTTGACAAACCTCAGTGGAGGCCCCTAACCTTGGAGTGGATTTTGAGCTGTTTGTTTTTGGAACCTATCCAGGAAAAAAACCCTTTATCTCCGAGACTGTTTTGGTTTGGCTGTAAGTTTGTTTGGCTTTTGGTTATCTATTTGGTTCCGAGCCAATTTCTGTGCTAAGCTTGCAGCCGGGGGTTTGTTTGTTAGGCCTAATTGCCTGACCCAGCATCCTGCCTTCATTATCAGAATGTTAACCTGCTTTGGGCCTCATTATTACCCAACACCCTCCACCAAGAGATCGACTGGCTGCCCTGATATGAGTCCACATAAACATTGTCGTTCCTTGTCCCCGACTAACCTTAGTTTGGAGACCTCCCTCGAAAATATAATGGGCCCTTGCCTAAGATCAAAAAGACTGACACCATGAACCAAGATCCGAACTTATCAATTACGTCCTTGGACAAATTCTTCCAAAACTTAACAGCTCTGGAGTTTCTGCCCAGCTCTCCTTCGGAAGAATCGGAATCCCTGGCTGCCTCACTTTGCAACACACCTTCTTTGCTGGATTGCCCGACTCCATCAGATGTTAGTTCTGTCTTGCCCTGTCTCACTACACTGCCATCCCCTATTGACTCAGTTCGGCCCTCGGATATCCGGCTGTTGCAACAGTTCTGTCTCTGTCTGGCCGACTCTATTACCCTTTTGACATCCTCTGTTGGAGTGCTGGAGGGCAAAGTGGAATCCCTCAGTAAGTCGGTCTCAGCATCACATTCTTGTAGAACCACCAGACATGCACTGGGTCCATCCCGAACGGATACCCATCTCTCTCCATGACCATCACCGTTAGTGAATCTCCAATTGCTCCCAGCCAACCTATGTCTGAACCTGGCCCATTCTCACTTTAACAAGTACGACTGGACCAACCGTAAAACCACTTTAGACACATTGAGGCTTTTATCCAATTCTCATATCCTGAACAATGAGCTGCTCTCCGTGGAATGGCTTCCTAGCACACCCCACCACAAATGCCTGATTCTCAAGTTCAGCTGACCCAAGACCCCCTCGCTTTTATGTGGTCTTCGTAACCATCTGACTCACTTTGGAGTCTTTCCCCAGAGATGCTTTATAAATACTCACCTATCCTCTCTTGGGAGGAAGCCGATCAACGTGGACACTTGTCGTTGGATGGGGCCAGAGTGCACGGACCTTCACACAGAAGCTGGCAACCCTTTGAGGGCTTCAACTATCAGTCCCACAAATCCGCTGGCGACCCAGCAACAACGGGAGGATGTCCTCCGGACCAGAAATGTGGTGCTCCCAGATCAACCCCTCTCTACCTCTGATTTTGAAGGCTTATCAGGACTCGTCCCTTTATCCCTGATCACTTGTCCACCTTCTGCTCCAAGAATCTCACCTCCCGAAATGCCACACTCTCAGTCCCCACAACTGGCTAGTTTGACCTTTCAGACTCCTCGGGCTCCCCCTCTCTCGCCGTCTATCATTATCACCAAATCACATAATGGCTGTATTTCTTTTGATGACAACAATACCATACAGATGTCTCTCCCGATAGCTCTATCTGTACGACATTCAAGCCACTACCAAGACCAGGACGAAAACTTCAGTTCAAATCTGGCTTCCCACCAGAATTCTCCAAGATCTAATAATGATCTCAAAACTAAGCAAGATAATCAAGGTAAGATAACAGATTTCTTCGGTCTAACTGTCTCCCTGTCCTTCCATCAGCCCCCTGCTGCTTCCAAATGACAGTCAAAGATCTACTCTTCAACTCTTCCTTGGTCCATCATGAGTTGGAACATCGCAGGGTGGGCATCCAAAAAAGCCGATCCGGACTTTTTGAATTACCTCAAAAACTTTCAAATCCTCATATTTCAGGAAACATGGGAGGTTAATGACATTTCGCTTTGTGGTTTTGAAATCATATCCCTGCCAGCCCGTCCCTCACTGCGTGGTGGTTGTTTGAAGGGCGGCCTTGCTACAGGTATCTCCCTGGATTTGCACGCAAATGTGGCTCTTGTGGATTCTCTTCCCCCTTATGCCCAGGCAAATTTGATATCCGTTGGGAAGCTCTTGCTCCTGGTGTTTAATGTCTACCTTCCTCCTGGGGACTCTCACCGGGACTTGGACAAGCTGTGGGCTGGTCTGGAAGATTTTCTTACTACCATCACCCTTAGATTCCCTCATTCTCTGGTTCTTTTGGTGGGGGATCTAAACGCCCGCATTGCGGGGACTTGGGAAACTCTGGTTGCCTCTCGTTGGTGGGCAGGTCCGACTAGGGATGACCACCCCCTGGATACCCTGAAAGGGAGAGTTTCCAAGGATCGGAAAGTTGACAAAGCGGGGACTTGTCTAGCTCTCCTTACCATCAAACTAGACCTCTTCCCCCTTAATGGCAGATGTTCCCCGGACGTTCCCGGGGAATTTACCCACTTGGCCAAAAATGGCAACAGCACAATAGACTATACCTTGGTTTCAAGAGCCTTTTTGCCATACATTACTTCTACTACTACGTTTAAAGTAGACGACAGGATTTTCAATGACCACTTTCCTCTCATTACGGTTGCATGGCTATATAGACCTCAAGACCATTCTGCTCATGTTGTCTCAATAGACTCTAATCCCAGAGGCTCCCCGATGTTGCTGAAATGGTCAAAGTCTCTGGCCCTTTTCCACGCACGCTTTTATCATCAAGAAGCAGCCAATACTTTGTCAGCCTTAATCGGCACCAAGTTTACACCCGGTGTGCTACTGACTGCCTTCTCTGAGTGTCTAAGTGGTCTTATAGCCTCCTATCAGCCCCCCACTCTTATCCCTGGCAAAGTTTCCCAGAGGAAGGGAGCCCCTTGGTTTAACTCACAGTGCAAACAAGCCAGGAACCATATGAGATCTATATATTCTGCCCACAAACGAACAGGTTCATTGACACCCCCCCCCCCCGCTTATTTCGAGGCTAAGAAGGCATATAAGCTAGCCCTCTCAAGAGCCAAGCAAGACTGGCACCAGCTAAGGTGGAACGCATTACTAGAGGCCGCGAAATCCAGCAACCCTCGAGATTTCTGGAGTCTGTTAAACAGGAGGCCAACTAGTAGGCTCACTCATTCCATCTCTGCCACCACATGGGAACTCTTTCTACGCCGAGTCTTTTACGACACTGATGTGCCAGTTTCTTCGACCTCAGGCTTTTTCCCTAACCACCTTCCTAGATGGCCTCCTGTGGAACCATCCACGATTGCCAAGCTAATCGGACAACTCAAACTTAGAAAAGCTCCCGGCCCAGATCTCATCTCAGCCGAAGCCATTCTAGCCCATAAGGACTGGTGGACCCCGGTTCTTACCGAGGTATTTAATGCAATCAACCAAACAGGCCTCATCCCCAAGCTCTGGAAGGATGCCATAATTATTCCAATACATAAGAAAGGCGCCCATTCTGATCTTGGCAACTTCCGTAACATCAGTCTTCTTTCAATTTTGGGGAAACTCTATGCCCACTACCTCCTGTCCAAACTGGAGTGCTGAGCTGAAGAGGCCGACCTGCTCGGATATGAGCAAGTGGGATTCCATCCAGACCACTCTACAATTGATCATGCTTTGATCCTTCACCATCTTGCCGTAAAATATTCCACCCCCAGGAAGGGTCGTTTCTGCGTCGCCTTTATAGATCTAAAGGTTGCCTTCGACAGCATCCCTAGAGCTAAGCTGTGGGCCAAACTTTCTGCCTGGGGTATTGACAAAAGATTACTCTGGCTTATCTCCCAATTGCATGATGGAACAAAAGCAAAAGTGCGCCTTACCCCGCAGGGGGATCTCTCTAATGCTATCCCCATTAACAAGGTGGTTAGGCAGGGGTGTATACTGGCACCCCTTCTCTTTAACCTATATATCAGTGATTGGAGAAAGGCATTTTCAGATCACATGATCCACATCCATGCCCCTAGATTAGCTGATTATAGATGTCCACTCCTGCTCTACGCTGACGATGCCGCAATACTTTCATTTTCCCGGGTGGGCCTACTTAGAGCCTTAAAAATCCTTTCTGCCTATTGCTCTACTAACCAACTGCATATAAACCACTCTAAGTCCAAAATCATGATTTTTGCAAGAAGCAGGAAAATCTATCAATGGCACCTTGATGGCATCCAAGTGGAACAGGTCCACAGATTTCAGTATCTAGGTATCCTCTTTCAATCCAATACCAAGTGGCCTGCGCAGGTTAAGTCTCTCTGTAATAAGGCTAAGATTTCCACCCATGCCCTCCTGCACTTTTTTCATACTGAGGGAGCTCATCACATCCCCTCAGCATTAAAAGTCTACAGGGCAAAGGTGATAGCAGCTATCACCTACGGCGCCTCCCTCTGGGTCCAATCCAACATTTCTTCTCTTGAGTCTGTCCACAGGCAGTTCCTACACCGTCTGATGGGAGTCCCTCCCCTACGTAAGCAATGCCGCAATTCATCTGGAACTGGGTATATCCTCACTCAATACAATCTTGTGGAACGTGCAATTGGCTACTGGTTGTCCCTGTGGACTAGACTCCCAGGCTACTACCTAGGCCAATGCCTATGGCAGGACCCTTTTCTTAGTCCCTGGGCCTGTAATATCCATACAAAACTCTTGATGATCGGGATTTCCCCCATTGAAGCTTTTATCCTAGGCCCCAATGCTGCCAAATCGTTGATCTTTCAACAGCTGGACGACATTGATAGACAATTAAATCTGGCACACGGATCAGGAACATGCTCACCGTTTTCCCTTGGTATTGTCCCCTCGTCTCACCCCCCACCTTACCTCTCCGCGTTACACTCTATCAAACACAGGTTCGCATTTATGAAGGCACGATTTAATGTGATCCCCTCGAACATCCTCGATAGTAGGCTTTTGGGGGTGTGTGTAAAACCCATCTATTGTACATGTGACAGCTGATCCCCGGAATCCCTGTTCCATATTACATTCGTATGTCCCCACTACCGGGATATAAGATCAAGATTCATTTCTCCTATTTCCCAGAGATTCCCCGGTTCACCTGATATGTTTAGCCTTTATTTCCTACTCCAGGACACAGACCCCAACATAACTTTAAAGGTGGCAAAAATTTTTGCTGCAGTCGTGGCTGGGAGAAAACGGGAGAAGAGACGGGTAAGCTCTACGGCAGAGGATTTCTAGTAATGATAGTACAGATTGTATTTGAGGCAGTAGATGGTGCACTGTCACATGATCTATCTATATTTGTAAAATATACTCCCTTTCTATGTGTATTTAATTTGGTCTCCAACCGCAATAAAAGCTTACTTACTATGTGTGTTAAATCTGAATCATCTTTTGGTATGAGAATAATATTTGCCTCCATCCATGAGTTTGCTATTCTTGCTTCTAATAATATTTCATTATAGACTTCCACCATCACTGGGCTTAATAGCTCTTCTAGTTTTTTATAGAATTCTGCTGGTAGCCCGTCTGGCCCGGTGTTTTATTGGTTTTTTGTCTGTTAGTTGCTTCTGTCACTTCCATCGTAGTTATTCATTCATTCAACATGTCCTTAACTGTATTCAGTACCTTAGGAAGGTCAGATTGTTCGATGTATTGTTGTACTTTATTTTCCAAGATTTCCTCCTTATAATATAATTTTTCATAGGACTCTTTTAGAATAGCTTTTTTCTCCTCATTTTGGTAATGAAGAGTCCCTTTCTCATCAATTAAACAATGTATCATTTTTCCCCTTTCTTTTTTCAGTTTATATGCCAACCATTTGCCAGGCTTATTAGCATTTTTGAAGAAGTTTTGTTTTGCACTTTTAATTTGTGCCAATCTTCTTTTTCCAGTAAATTCATTTTGTGCTTTATCATATCTATTCGGTTTTTCAATTCTTTTTTTTTTGTGTGGTTCTCACTGTAATTCTAGTTCTAGTCTTTTACATTCTTCTTCTAACATAATCTTATTTTGTTTCTTATTATTATTTTTCTTTCCCATGTATGTTATAGCTAGCCCCTGAGTGTATGCTTTATCAGGATCCCATACAGTTTGTAGGGAGGTCTCTTCCTTCCTATTTTTTTGGGGGGGGGGAAGTCCAATTATTTTTCTGTCTTTTGTATAAATTCTTTTTCTTGCAATATTGCTTGATTTAACGTCCATCTCCATTTTCCTTTCCATACAACCTTCCTAGGATTGTGGTCTGCCCAGATGTTAGGTTCTATTTCTATCTCTTGTACATGTTTTCAATTCTACTATCATCCATACCATATCTATTCTGGACCAAGATTTGTGCCTATCTGACTACTCAACTGCTTTGAAATTCATTGAATTAGGTACTCAACACATTTTGACATGAAAATTTTGTTCCGGTACTTATTGTTTGTTTTATACTGAATGCACAAGCTAGAATTTGTTGATGTCAGCTGTTTTGTGACTCACTACATTATTTCTTTTGGGAAAAATGTGTTTGGTATTCATTGTTTTTGGTGCTTCCCAGAACCAATTAACAATGAGTATCAAGGTACCACTGTATCCTACTGTTAGTGTTTTCATTCTTCACCATCTTGTCGATCTGAAAAGGCAGTTGATTATATGGGAGGAATTCTCTTTTATGTCAATTGCATTTTTTAGAAGTGTAAACTATGTTAAAGCTGGTCCATTTAGAAAATCTGTGTAACCGCCCTGCCCATTACAGAAAACTCAGAACACCCCTGAGTACAATTTTTTAAAATAAAATTGATAGAATGAAAAAGTATATAGAAGTGCATGTGTTTTATTCAGGGATGTTATTTTTTTTTAATCTTTATTTACTTTGACAATCTTTGCCCAGCCCTTCAAATAGGTTCCCAGTATGTCTTTTAAAATTACAAATACATCTATAAAAGATAATTTATACACTGAAACCTACTGCATAATCTAAAGGCAACATGAAAAAGCTTCAGCTGAGCATTTTTATGTTATTTTGTTTTCATACTGCTGGAAATCACAAAAGAAAGGCAGGGTATAAATCATTTAATGGAACAAATAAACAGTGTTTTTCCATTCACTATCCAGATATCATCAGTAGGGGTCAGACTATGAAAAGCCTTTGAAAATGCAGCATTATTGCTCAGTCTTTATGAAGCTGTGTGCAAATCCCAGTAGCAAGAGCCAATTTTATATAATATTAGAAAGTATTCCTGTTCTGAATAACTTAAGAAATGAACAAATCTCTTATGTTTTTTTGTGGAATTTTTTGCCTTCCATTGAAAATAAATGCAGTTTTTCAAAGAATGAATGTGTTATCCAAGGACAATTGAAGAAACACTGGTTTGTTCATGTATGTGCACTAGGGAATCGGTCTAAACTTCAGGACAGAACATTCTTTCTACATGACCTTTCAGCCAGCTCAGCCAAACCGTGAATTTCATAACTCCATAATAAATTCTTTTTCTGTTCCTTCTCTTCTTGACTTCCCTTTTTTGAAGAGAAATCATTCATCAGAAACCCTTTACGTGACTTCTGAATTGAAGGAACAGTTCAGTAGTTTTACCTCCAAAAGCAGGAAAGGAAGAATAAAAAGCTAACGGAGAAGCCCCCCCCCCCCCCCCCCACATCAAAGTCATTTGGGATAAAACTCTGGCAAGACTGAGTTGCTCCAAAGTAATACAATACATCGACTGTGCAGGAAAGCAGTTACTTTTGTTGCAACTTGTGTGAGGTTCAGCTCTTTCTTGAGCCAGATTTAAGCTCAAGTGGTCAATTCCAGGGATCCGTACAGGAGATCTTTCTCCTTCAAGTTAAACATTCCTTTTCTCATGAGGACAATGAGGATAACTATGACTCTGGGTTTTGGGCTCAAACCAAACTGAGTGCAGAACACCACTTTGGATTTCCAAAGAGATGCACAGTCCATCTACAGGAAACCAATGGTGTCATGTCTTGAACCACATATATGTACACGCTTGCAGAGTGTGCGGACTTAATTGTGCTTCATAGTGCCAGCACTATAGTAGAAAGTGTAGTTAAGAAATTACAAATAATGTAATTTAAGATATATAATCTTAAAGCAAAATTAGTACACATTACAGGTAGTCCTCGATTTACGACCATAACTGAGCCCGAAATTTATGTTGCTGAGACATTTGTTAAGTGAGTTTTATCCCACTTTATGACTTTGCTTCCTACTGTTGTTAAGTGAATCAATGCAGTTGATAAATTAGTAACCTGGTTGTTAAGCGAATCTGACTTCCTCATTGACTTTGCTTGTCAGAAGTTCGCAAAAGTTGATCACATGACCCTGGGATACTGCAACCGTCATTGCCAAGCACCTGAATTTTGATCACATGATCATGGGGATGCTGCTGTAAGTGTGAAAAATGGTCATAAGTCACTTTTCTCAGTGCTGTTTTAACTTTGAATAGTCAATAAACAAACTGTTGTAAATCAGGGACTACCTGTATATATCAGCATTAAAACTGTTTTGAAGGGTAAATTTAAAGAGTGTGCCTTGACACTCTTTCTAAAAAGAGAAAAGAGATCAGTTGCAATTCCAAAGGGGCTTGTACTTAGGAGCCAGGTGTTAGTGCTTTACCTACCTTCCTGGTCCCCCTCCACCCATCTTTTAAATTTCATATTATTGTACTTCCAGTGTTTATTTTATTGTATTGTTATATTTACATTTTTGATAATTTTTTTCTGTTTTGTTGCCTAGAGCAACCCTATAGCAACAACAGATGGGCGGCAAATAAATGTAACAAATAAATACATTAATTAATACATAAATAATTAAGGCTGACTATTATACTTCTGACCAGTATTCTCTATATTTATCCACCCAGGGATGCCTTTTTTCAAGAGCAGGCAAACCTATTCAACATGCCTGCACAAATGCACTCCTAGATTCTTTGTATGCCTACTTTTTCGGTGGACTTTATTGTACATTTGAAGGAGTTCTGGTGGCTCAGTAGACTAAGGCAGTTACTAACATCCACTTACATCTGCTGCCTGCAATTACTGCAAATTCTAATCTCACCAGGCTCAAGGTTGACTCAGCCTTCCATCCTTTCTAAGGAAGGTAAAATGAGGACCCAGATTGTGGGGGCAATAAGCTGACTTTGTATAAATATACAAAGGTATGAAGGCTATTGCTTAACGCATTGTAAGCCGCCCTGAGTCTCTGGAGAAGGGTGGCATATAAATAATTTTTTTTTTTAAAAAAAGTAAAGGATTCAATGATTAGGTAAGGATGGGAAGAAAATGTTGGAGAAAAAAGAATGTAACACATGCATTTGCGAATGTTCATGTTTTTTTTTCTTTAGTTAATCCTACTTTGTGGCTTGCATATGTTTCAAAAGCAAGTGACTCACACATATTTTGTTGGCACTTGGTACTGATTCAAACTATCATATCAAAGTTATATTTCTTCCTTTGAAAGGCAAAATATATGTTTGCCTCAAGCTTGATTCCTGGTGATTTTATGAACACATCTGTACAGCAACGTCCATTATAAATCAAAATTATGGTTTGAAAAAAATTACATGTGGGTGGATGATGCAAGCTTGGCTGTTTGGTGCTTAAGCTCCCATTCCTGATGCAAGTCGCAGACTTTCAGGTTTTGTATGATGCAGGACAAGTAGTCATCACTTACCTATTCAAAGTTATGCAAGAGTTCCCCAGAGCTACTTATCACCTGGTTCTGGAGTTCTGACAGTCAAACCCCCATGGCTGTATGATTGCATTTAAGGCACCTGGCAACTGATTCCTCCTTTATGGCCATTTACAACATTTTCACAATTTTCAGCAATTTGGGCTAGTTTCTAGTGTTTACTTCCAGTTTCTGGCAAAGCACGCTAATTGAAGAAACTGTCTGTACTTAATGACTGCTGTGTTCCCTTAACAACCAGTGCATTCACTTAATGACCACTGCAAAACTGTTCTAAAATCGGGTGCAGTTACACCATGATTGGCTTAATGACCAGCATAGTTTACAGCTACAGTTTACAGAGGCTCAATCATGGTTATACAGTAGCTCAAGAACCTATGTGCCCCTTGGGCACCTATGTAGCCATGCCAACTTCTTGTCATGGCAATGATTAAAAAAACAATAAATATCTAACATGTGAATCAATGTACAATAGAGTCTTGGTTGCCCTTTCCTTCTCCCCATCTCTTTTTGGCAATCACTTAATGCCTTTTTTAGAGCGTGCCTTTAAATTTTGCCAAGTCCCAGCAGCTAGAAAGAGAAGGCAAAACCGAGAATAAAATGCTTCCATTATTCTCAACACAAGAGACTTTCAGTTCCCTTTAATACAGGAACAGACAACTTTCAAAATAAAATACACAAGCAAGGAATGTAAGGCAGGAATACTCTTGGAATTCTGCTTATTTTCTAGAATAGGCATGGTAGCCATGTTCAAATACATACATACATACCTACATACAGTGGTGGGATTCTGCTGGTTCTAGGCGGTTTGGCCGAACCGTTTGTTAAATTGTTGGCTCGCCCCACCCCTTGCCCCGCCCCTCTGCACCACTGGGCGAGGGTGAGTGAGCCAGCAATTTAACAAACGGTTCGGTGGTTTTTTTGTAATTTTATTGGCCTCACAGCTGCCGTGGGCTTCAAAGGGTCGCTCTACAGCTGATCAATGTTAAAAGAAAACAAATGAGTAGACCGGTGCCTGCAAAAATAAATGGGTAGACCCAGTGGTGGGATTCTACTTCGGTAGAACCGGTTGTTAAGTAGTTAAGCCAGTGGTTGCCAAAGTGGGCGGTACCGATGCCTTAGGGGGGCGGTAAGCGGCAAGGGGGTCAGGGGGGCGCTAGAGGAAAAAGGGGGCGACAGGGGGGGCTAAGTGGCAAGGAGGGTGGCCCCCGCCCTTTGACCTGTGCCTCACAGCCCTTACCTCCTTGCAAACAAACAGCAAGAAAAAAACAGCCTCTTTCAGCTTCAGCATAGGTTAATTAGCACAAGTTGATTAGATCGGCCTCCCCACTCTCAGCTGATTCGCTCTCAGCTGTTTTGTGCAGGCTCTTTTGCAAGCTCTTGTTTTGCAAGCTCTTTGCTTGCTGCAAAGAGTGCTGGAGCAATTTTTTTTTCCCTAGCTAAAAGGAAACTGAAAGTAAAGCAGGCTCTGCTGCAACGTGACAAAATGAGGCAGGGAGAGACATTTCTTTTTCTTTTTGCTCACCAAAAAAGGTAGGTGCAAACAATGGGAAATTTAGGGCAAAAGAGGAGAGTTCAAGATTTTAAAACACAAAAGAAAAAAAGCTCTATTTAATTAGGGAATTGTAATAATAGGGATACTATTAATTGTATATTGTGTTGAAAGCAGAAATGGTTAAGTTGTGGTTTGGAGGAATATATGGGGGAAATTATTTGGTTTATTATTATTGGTAAATATAGTGAATTGATTTGTAAGAAATTGGATTGCATGGAAATAATTGGAACATTCATGTTCATATTGATTAATATACAAAAAAGATAGTTATATAACTAATTGATTTATATTAAAATGTTGAATTTGTATTAAACAACTGTAATATTACATAATTAACCAATGTGAGGATGGATATAAAAATAGATGACAATGGGAAGGGGTATAATATAGAATAGAAAGGAAAAATTGAATTTGATTAAGATTAGAGATGAGGATGAAGGGTAATATTGGTTTTTAAAAAAAATAGATGAGGAATAAATATGGCAAAAAGGAAATATAGAAATTGTAAATTTAATTGAAATGACTAAACACTGTTTAAATTTGTGAACCGGCCAAATACTCTATTCAAAGAAAATACATTGTATGTTTGTTTGTATGTGTGTTTCTAATTATTGCTATTTATTCATATTTGTTCTCTTTTATTCTTTAAAGTTGAACAATTCATTCTTTATCTTAATATCTTTATATTTGTTTGGGGTTGGCTTTCTTTCCTTTCATCTTTTTTATTGTACAGCAATCTTTCTCCTCAAATCTACCACCTCTCTCTTTTCTTTCCTTCTTACTTTCTCTTCCCCCCCCTCTTCTTCTCCTCCCTACTTCCTCTTCCTTTCTCCTTCTCCTCCTCTCTTCCTCCCTCTCTTACTTTCACTCCTACTCTAATTTCCCTTCCCTCCCTTCCTTCCTTCTCTTCCTTCCCTCTCTCTCCTTCCTTCATCCCTCTCTATTGCTGTATCCTTTTGTGCATATGGACTACTCAGAGGGCTGAAAAAATTATTTTTGACTGGTCCTCGCACTTTTGACCAGTCCTTGAATTTACGACTGTCCTCACATTTTACGTTTTGTGCCCTATCTTGTTACCATGGTGAAGAGAAGCAGTTGTGAAATGACTGACATGGTTGTTAAGAATGCTGCAACGAGCATAAATGTGAGGATGGTCATAAGTGCGAGGACCGGTCAAAAGTGCAAGGACCAGTCAGAAATGACTTTTTTCAGCCCTCTGAGTAGTCCCTATGCACATAGCCACGCCCACCCGATCACATGACCAGCTAGCCACGCCTACCCAGTTGCATAACCAGCTAGCCACGCCCACCCCAGTCACATGAGCAGTTAGCCACACACCCACTAAGCCACACCCACAGAACCGGTTGTTAAAAAAATTGAATCCCACCACTGCATACATATATACATACTGTACATACATACATACATACATAGCTGTGGTGGCTCAGTGCTTAGAATGCAGTTTTGCAGACTATTTCTGCTGACTGCTGGCTGCCAGCAGTTCGGCAGTTCGAATTTCAATGTCAGGGTTCTAAGTAATACCCCCAACAAAAGAAAACTCCGAGGCCAGGAATTCCTCAAAATTCCACTTTATTAGATATGTCATATTGGCACATCTGGGAAAACCTGAATCTGAGAGTGCCAGGTTTTCCCCATCCAAAAGAAAGTCAAAGTCCCTTTCCCTGCACCCACATGTCCATCACATGGTCCAATCCAGGGGTGGGTTCTAAATTTTTTTTACTACCGGTTCTGTGGGCATGGCTTATTTTATGGGTGTGGTTTGATGATCATTGACAATTATTTAGGATTTAGCAGAGCTACTGGTCTACCAGGCTTTTAACTCCTTGCAGAGCTGTACCAATCTACCCATTTATTTTTGCAGGCACTGATCTACTCATTTGTTTTCTTTTAACATTGATCAGCTGTAGGGCGGCCCTTTGAAGCCCGGCAGCAAGAGTTTAAATAGTTTTTTTCCCTCTAGCCCTCAGCTGGGACTCAGGAGGCAGCAATAGATTGGGGGTGGGGCCAAATAAAAGGTAAGAATAACATGGGGGTGGGGGGGCGGGGGGGCAGAACTGGTTCGGTGACATCATATTGTCACCGCTATGGGCTCGGTGGAACCGGGCGGAACCAGGCAGAACCCACCACTGGTCCAATCACTTCTTCATCCCAACCGGAGATGATCCCCAGTCACTTCTCTCCAGGTGCAGGGCAAACATCCTTGACTCCCAGAGAAAGGAATGTTGTTATGGCTAATCTTCCACTGCTCCATGAAATCCCCCCTCCCATTTTCCCAGGCACTAAATGTGGCAGCCCTGAAGCTCCAAAGGAAAAAATGGCTTCCAAGGCTGACACTCACTAGGCTGACCAGGTTGACTCAGCCTTCCGTCTTTCCAAGTTCGGTAAAATGAAGAGCCAGACTGATGGGGGCAATATGTTGACTCTGTAAACCGCTTAGTGTGGGTTGTAAAGCATTGTGAAGCAGGACATAAGTCAAAGTGGTATTGCTATTGCTATATATATAATAGTGTCAACTTGCGAAACTTCCCTAACCTGTTCCCGAGTTGCCATAGGCAGGGGGATGGGGAATCAAGCCTCACAGCTGCATCGAAGAATTTGCACCTCAGTCAAAACAACGCACATCCTAGCTGGCCAAAGTCAAGGCCATCTCCACAGAAACCAGTAACGGCTGGAGGGAGTTACTTCTATGATCCATGAAATTGCTTCTTTGGGGAATGTAACTGATGACACACCTTGGGGGGAGGGGGAAACAGAGGCAGAGGCAAGGTGCAAAATGAGTGGGGTCAGAGCTGGCTTCACTAGGTTCGTGCTGACATGGCGCTCCTAATAAACAACTGGATTTTTCCTGAAAACTGATGTGAGGCTCCTGTTTTTATTAGGGCATCGGTCAGAACCCTGAGAAATAGTACACCATAGTCAAATCAGAGTAAAGGACACGAGATCATACACGCTATCTCCTAATACCCATATTCCCATCTATTATTACCTATTATTTAAAGAGGAAGAGAAAACATACTCCATCTTCTGATGGAGATGGAGAATGAATCATTATTTGGATTAGAAGGAAACACAAGGTGTAATGTGGAAAGACAGCTGTGAAGAAGGAGGCTATGCTTTGCTGTAAGACATGTTTTACTTATTTGTGGTTTGTTGGAGAGTCCTGACTAATTACTCGATTCAGGATAGATATTTGAGATTGTGACTCAACTGAGCATTGTTCTAATAGTTTTACTGCTCATTTCAGCAAAAGACATATTTCAGACTGCCGCATCTTGCTAGCCATAGCTAGAGCCCAAGAATAGCAGAGACGACATCTCCCAAGGTTTTGCACTATACTTAGTAGGGCTACAGGACACAGATTTTAGGTTAGGAACTTCTGGGAGAGGTATGGCAAATTGAAGATAATTATGAAAACAGAGTCAATGATTGCAGCAATGGCCAAGGAACCAGTGAGAAGAGCAGTTCTTTAGAACATCTCTAGATATGGAGAGGATGGAGATTGCCTATATGTACTCCAGACAGCTGCTCCTCATGAGGCAACAACAGCACAGTGCTTTTCTACAGGTTTGAGTTTAAGAGAAAAATAGGACACTAAATTTGCAAATCTCACTTTGCAATCATTTTCAGAAATTGTTCATTACCTACTTCTAAAGCCTTAGAGATTTTCAGAGTGACAAGTTTGAAAACACTGGGTGAATTTGCCTTCAATTGTGAATGAAAGAAAAGATTAATTAAGTTTAAGAATGTAAAGTGTTAAAGTTGGGGTTGAATGAAGAGGCAGGACTCCAAATAGTGACTTCAGCTCTTTATTCTGCATTTGGTAAACTTCTGTGCCGGCTGGCTAATAGCGCCCTCTTTTAAAGGGATCTGTCAGGCAGATTTTAGCTATCAATTTTCTAATTTAACTTTTTCTTTTATCCTTCCACTGTTAATCCCAATGTACAAAATACATCTTTATTCCACTGTTAATCCCAGTTTTATTTTTCTCACTGGTAATCTCAGTGTAATCATTTCTATTCACTGTCAATCCCAGTGTAATCACTTTATTTTCTTCACTGTTAATCCCAGTGTAATCATCTTTATTCCACTGTTAATCCCAGTATAATCATCTTTATTTTTCTCACTGGTAATCTCAGTGTAATCATCTTTATTCACTGTTAATCCCAGTGTAATCATCTCTTTTTTCCTCATTGTTAATCCCAGTGTAATCATCTTTATTTCACTGTTAATCCCAGTGTAATCATCTTTGTTTTTCTCACTGTTAATCCCAGTGTAATCATCTTTATTCGCTGTTAATCCCAGTATAATTATCTTTATTTTTCTCGCTGTTACTCCCAACATAATCATCTTTTACTTTTGTAGTTATATTATTAAAAATATTCAAATTATAACAATTGTTATAGGTATTTAAACAATATCCCAGTTATTATAATCATCAATTTCCTCAAGTAGTATCTTTTAACATCTTAATAAAAAATTGGTTCATTATATTCATTGCTATATTTCTTTTAATGTAATCTATTTTCCATATATTTTAGCTTCAATCCCTATTTCATTTCTAAATATCTGTAACATAATTCTTCTCATATTTGTTTATCTCAATATAGTCATTATATAAATCCAGGTCCTGGACTTCTTTAAATTTCTTAATATTTTCCAACCTTTTATTCTTTTAACATTCAGTATTAATCCCCATATAATCATCATTATATCATTATTAATCTCAGTATAATCATCATTGTGTTATTGTTAATCTCAATATAATCTCTAGAGACCTTCTTTTTATTATTAGCATTCACAGGTTCAATTATTTGTTCATATTTAATCACAATATCTTTATATTCTTTATTTTCCACTTCTATGTCTTATTTTTCCATCTTCATTTTCTTGTCCACACATGTATACTCCATTTCGATTTGTATATCCTCAAATTTTGTCCTCTGGCAACATTATAGATATTTCTTTTATTTCCATTCTCCAAATCAAATAGTTGCTCCAATTATAAAAGTTCCATTGTATTCCCTTCTATTTCTTTTTTTATTCCTCCAAAAGAAAATCCTCCTCCACAAATTCTCAGGGTTATTATCTGGTGAAGTTCACAATTTTCCAAAACAAAGTTACAATGTTCCTTTTTACTCCAGATGGTGTCTCTCTGCAATCCACAATTTCCAATTGCTTAATAAATATCCATTTTGTTTCCATTACATCAGGATCTTACTTGACTTCTCTTTTTTCTTTTTCAATTTAAAAATATCAAATCATATTTAAAGTCCAGTCCAAATTTAAACAGCTCTTCTCACTTTTTTCTTTTTTCCCTTTTGATTTATACATCCTCTTTTTTTCTTCTTAAAATTTATTATCCATTCTTTTTATTTTTCTTGCCATTTAAAAAAGAAAGGGGGAAAAAAGGATCTCTTTATTTCTTTCCAATCCTTTAACCATATCTAATTATTTAAAGTTTCCAATTAGTTTGTTCAGAAATCAATTTTCAATTGGGTTTTTGTCTCTTCCAAATTACATTTCAAAATCCTCTTTGCCCCCATGCTCCTTAGCTGCTATTACGCATTAGGGGTCTTATAGTTGTAAGAAGTTTCTCTTGTTGTTATTCAAGCTTGAGTTGGCTGTCACTCACCTGACTTCAAAAAGACTCTGTTCCGTTTCTTTCTTCTCTCTAGCTTTATACTTAGCCCGGTTGTCCCAGCTTCGTGGCAGCCGCCATGGCTGCCGCCTCCTGCCGCCGATTCACAGAGAGTTCCCTCTGACCTCCGAGGAACTTGCCTGTTCCTCTTGGTCGTCCGAGGCGCATCTCTTTCTTCCCCATCCCTGCAGGATGGTTCCAGTCTGAAGACCCATCGGCAGCAGTTTGGCAGCCGGGGATTTCGCGGCTCTCATCAGAGCCCGCTAATTCCCCAACTGTCTTGCTGCGATGCCAAATCGGAAGTCCAATAATTAACAAGTTTCTTTATAGAAATTAGAATAGTAGAATAAAACATCTATTTCCACAATTAATTTTGAGAAGGAGAACCTGCAATTGAGAGAATTTTAATAGATATATGTCTTCTAGATACAATTCTTTAAGTAATGTCATAAGGGCTATTTTAATCATCAGAGAAAGGTGTTTCACTCATACTAACATGCTTGGCAAAGCACTTTTTTCAACTCCCAATTATTTTGAGTAACAATTCACTTGGGAATAAGTTTCTATTCTTGACTTTCCTTCTGACCTGTTGGTTCCTGAAGCACAGCAACAGGATTATTGATCCAAGAAATGCTCAAATGGAGCATTTAAACAGCCAATGTCATAAATGGATAGAGTTGCCTTATGATAGATGAATATCTCTGGATTCAATTAAGAATTATTTCTGATCTCTGATTCTCTGTGTCCCTTGGACTTATACTTTTTTCATTGCTTTTATTATCTGTCATCCCAATCAAATTTTGTGTGAAATATGAATAATATCAGGGACAGGAAATGTGGAGTTTTGCACACAAAAAGTGACATGGGAAACAGTATTTTTGACAGTGAGATAACTACAGTTAAATCTTACTGAATATGTCCAATGCCCCAAAATCAAACATATCTGTTGTATTATCCTTGCACTTATTTTGAGTCCAAAATTATCATCAAACCACAGGTTTTTGCTGTACATGATGTTAGGAACTGTATTCTATTTTTCAGTTGGTTCAGATGATATTCTTGGCTTGCATAATTGTCATTTGAATTCTTGAATCCCCATTTCTGCCAAACAAATATAATAAACAGAACATTCCATTGGAACTGAATAAGTGACAAATAAATTTGACCTATTTTGGACCCTTATTATTTTCCCCCATTGATATTTTTGCACTGCTTTTGTAGATTAAACTGTTGTTAAGACTTGTAAAAGTTTTGAGTCCTTTTAATTTAGTTTCTTTTTCAGTCTGGCATGGGAAAGAATGTACATTTTAAAAAATTGTTTTTACTCTCTCACACTCTATCAATATAATTTTATCTTCTCATACACCAATGAAACATTTGCAAGTTTCAAGTAAATCCTTTGAATTTTCCTGAGAGAAAAACTTGGAAGAGGGATAATATTGAAAAAACCCAAAATATCACATTTATTTGGAAAGTCCTTGGGTCTTTTGACTGTGAAAAAGGGCTGAAGGAAGGAAGGGCTGAAGGAAGGAACAAAAAGAGCTGTTGCAGACAGAATGCCAATGACATTTCAGACAAATCTCCATTATTAGCATTTTGTGAATTCTTTGCTGAGCTTCTGGCTTAAGCCAATTGCTTAAGGTAAGCATATTCATGTTATCTTTTCACTGTTGTATTTACAACAATAACTTGAAATTGCATCTGCCTTAAGGTTCTTTAATTTGTTTTGTTGAGTAGTATTTGTTTTACTCATTAAAACAAAACTCATTTGTTTGAATTCATTAAAAAACACAGTTACTCAGAATAATATTTGGATATCAAGGTATCTGTGATTTAACATATTAGAAATGATTCTGCTTGACTCATCTCAATCCTACACCCACAGTAAATTTCATTTGGTTCAGAGTACACCTGTATATCATTAAACTGGGTAAGCTTTTGATGTTGCTTACAGAGGGGTTTTATTTAATCAAGCAATGCAAATATTTTTTTTTTCACAACTGGAACAGTTATTTTGAACAAAAATCTATACTTAGACATCTGGAAATGCTACGAGATAACCATTGATTTGAGAGGAACAGTTTAGATTTTAACAGAGTAACCTTTTTCTCATATTTTGACTGTTTCTTCTCACTGCTATCTAGCTAAGAAACAAAATAATAAAAGACTGCTACACTCTAGCAGTATAATTTCATCTTCTTAGAGAAATATATCGTATCGAGGCATAGATCATTGCTTCATCCTATTCAGATGAAATGGTTTACATGATCTTTCTGGAATATAGGGATTTTATTTAAGTACAACATTAAAAAAATGTATGAATGGGTTGTTTATTCATAATTGGAGTGGTTCTGAATAAGGATGTCCTAGAGATTTGGAAATACCTTGCGGGGGGTTACAAATAGAGAGGAGTATTATGCAAGTATCTGACGATTCCTTTTTCCCCCCTTTCTTTGCTGTTATAGCTGGTTAAAAAAAATGAAACCTTCTCCAGCAATGCTAGCTCAAAACCCTGTACAGTTCTATTAATCTGTTATGAAACACAGAGCATTGTGTAATAAAGCAAGAAGGGGAGGGGAATTGCTCTGTTTAACTTGTGTGTCCCACTGCAGTGCGCTCAGTGTCCAGATCTCTCTGTAGGGTCCTTTCTGATGTCCAGCGGACTTTAAAATGCAGAAACCTCGCATAAGAGAAAGAAGCGTGTGTCAACAGACTGCTGCGCTCCTGTGGAAAAATGTAATGAGGACGTGGAGAATGAGAATGCAGAGTTTTCAGGCAAGTATATCCCATTAAATGAGGCTTTAAAAGGAGTTCCAGCTCTCTTTGTTTTCTTCTGGTTTTCCCTTTTTAAAGAGACAGTCAAGAAAAGGGCTACAATGTGTTTGTGTTCATTGCTCTACATGGTTACCGAAAGGCATTGTTTGGAGATTCTTTAAAGTTATCCATCTGTTTATCCTTTGGTGCCTTCTTTTAGTCCAAACAAGAGAGAATCTAGTTCAAAACAGCTACACAGAAGTGCAAAGTATCAATGATTTATGGGAAAGCATCCTGTTTTCTTCCTGCCTTTTTCTATTTATGCAGACCTGAACAAGTGGGTAGGCTGAAGGCTGCCAAAATTTCGTCAAATCCTTACAAGGGGTCACTTAATGACCAGTCACAGCTGTGATGGGCTTCAAAAAAAGATACTGTAACATGCATCTTTGAAATTACAACTACCGCTCACATTCTACTGTCAAGTGATTGTATTTAGGGTTCTTGGCAATGATTCCCATATATGACCGTTTGCAGTGTCCTGCAGTCAAATGACCACAACTTGCAATGTTTCTTGCTGGCAGAAAATGATCATTGGTTATGCCGGATTTGCTTTTTTTAAAATTTGATTTATATGCCGTTCTTCTCCGGAGACTCAGGGCAGCTTACAAGGCATTAAGCAATAGCCTTCATACTTTTGTATATATTTATACAAAGTCAGCTTATTGCCCCCACAATCTGGGTCCTCATTTTACTTACCTTAGAAAGGATGGAAGGCTGAATCAACCTCGAACCTGGTGAGAATTGAACTTGCAGTAATTGCAGGCAGCTGAATGTTAATTACAGTGCTTAGTCTGCCACACCACCAGGCTCTGCTTAATGATTAGGTGGCTTGCTTGGCAACCACATGATTTGCTTAGTGATTCTGGTGACTTGCTTTATAACCATCATAAAAATGATCATAAAATCAAGTCCAGTCACAATTGAGATTTCACCCCTCCCTCGGGCTCAGCCTGGTTGTCTTCTACAGTTTTCATTCTGAGTTCTTAATGTTGTATATTAATTAGCATGTCCCAATATAATGCCTCCAAGCCCGTTAATAATATTATATTATTACATTGCTAAGATGTATGTCTGATTTGTGTCTCCAGGAATGGTCCTCGTCCTTGGCTCTTCTCATTGCAGCAATAATAATGGCAGACAAGATACGCCCTGAGTCTCCCGAAGAAATACCTTTAGAAGTCCTTGGGAAACTTCCCGGGAATTATAGTGGACTTAGAATTGCTTATACTCCAAATACCACTTTGGCAAGAGAAATAATGGACAAAATAGAAACAATATCTATCATGAAAGGTATATCTATCTTTTCTTTTAATACCAAGTAACATTTAATACCAAGTAAGATAGGGACGTGGTGGCTCAGTGGCTAAGATGCTGAGCTTGTCAATCAAAACATTGACAGTTCATTGGTTGGAATCCCTAGTGCCGCATAACAGGGTGAGCTGCAGTTACTTGTCCCAGCTTCTGCCAACCTAGCAGTTTGAAAGCACATTAAAAAATGCAAGTAGAAAAATAGGGACCACCTTTGGTGGGAAGGTAACAGCGTTCCGTGAGCCTTTGGCATTTAGTCATGCCGGCCACATGACCACAGAGACATCTTTCGACAGTGCTGGCTCTTTGGCTTTGAAATGGAGATGAGCACCGCCCCCTAGAGTCAGGAACGACTAGCACATATGTGCGAGGGGAATTTTACCTTTACCTTAGCATTTGTTTCTGCAGGAAAAGTATTTTTCAAAGCAGAGTATAACCTATCAGCATTTTTCTTAGGATTTAAGCATTGTATAAATTACTTAAGTTTTGAAACATTGTTTTCTCTATTCCAACTTTACTGTGCCAAAAATAAAGCTGAGTGAAGTAGAAAGGGTTCTAAACCCAAATTATACTGTGCTGGAAATAGATTTCTGTTTGTAATTGAAACCATGTCTATTCGAAAATATTAATTTGTTCCCTTTAATTACTCTCAAGACTCAAAATTAAAGTGCAATCAATCAAAGTTTAATATAATCTGAAGCTCACTTCTATGCATTTTGACCTGCCAACAACCTGTTTTAACAGGTTACATTTTGAACAGGTCCAAACAACAACAGTGGATCCATCAATTGGCTCAGATCATATATAGAGACAGAAACAGACAGAAATACATATACACACTGTCTTTCAGTTCTCTTGATGGCTGAATGGATAGTGTTTGAGAACCAAATTTGAGGTACCTGCACAGGGGTTACAAGAGAGGGCAAGTAACAACATGTGTTGTGATTCAAATTCCACCTATTACAGGTTGACTTACAACTGTTGGTTTAGTGACTATTTAAGTTACAATGACACTGAAAAAGGTGATTTATGACCATTTTTCACTCATGACCATTGTAGCAACTACCTGGTCACATGATCAAAATTTGGACGCTTGGCAGCTGGCATGTATTTATGGCAGTTGCAAGGGTCATGTGATCAGCTTTTGTGACCTTCTGAGAAGCAAGGCAATGGGGAAGGCAGATTCATTAACAACTGTGTTACTAACTTAACAACTGCACTGATTCACTTAACAACTATGGCAAAGAAGGTCATAAAATGGGCCAAAACTCATTTAACAATTGTCTTGTTTAGCAATGCAAATGTTGGGCTCAATTGTGGTCATAAGTCAAGGACTACCTGTATATACTTGTATGGAACACTGATTCAAGCATGAAAGCATGGGCCTTGCATAGTGGTATATATTATTTCTACATGTTAGTGTTATTGTCAACTTGAAACCGAACCTGGCAGAAGGCAGAATGGGGGAGAGGCTGGAATGCCTTGCTAGACATAACACAGAACTTTCCCCTGGGAACCAAGATCATCTCCACAAGTGTCAGATGAAGATGGAGAAGAGTGCCTAATTGGTCAATGTGACCTGTGACACTTGGGGAGAGAATCATTTACTCTTTTAATTATACTGAAACATATAGAGTTGGTTTTGCCTTTAATCGTGCCAATATGATGTACCCAATAAAGAAGTTTTTTGAGGAAGATTCCAGTTTCAGACTTCTGATTTGTTTGAGTTTGTTAGTCGGAACCTTGACAATTATTTTGGCATTATTGTGTCTAAAAGTGAAGCAAACTGCCTTTTTCCTCCCAAGTTTCCATTTGCCTATCTGTAGTCTATTCCCTTTTAAATACAGGTTCTCATTTAGCAACTGCCACACTTAGCAACAGTTTGCAGTTATGATGATGATGAAAATGAAACTTTTTCATCCTCCTCCCAGTCATGACCTTCACAGGTCTATAGGGCAAAAGAAAGCTGAAGTAAGATCATAAGCACAGTTGCAGTTTGCATCTGCTTCACTTAACAACCAAGATGCCAGTCCCAGTTGTGGCCACGAAACACAGAGTAACTGTATACTAACAAAAGCATAGGTTTTAGTTAATATAATTAATGCTTTTGCCAGAGCTGCAAGCCGACTTCTTAGCCTGACCCAGAAACACCTCTTGAGGCTCTCTGCACATTGTCTTCAACTACCAGATATCTCCGTCACATAACAATCCCCAAATTCAAAGGGCCTTTTCTTTAGCCCAGAACTTTTCCAGTTTTGCATGTGCATGCACACAGCTCCATTTGCGCGAGCGGCAGGCACACATGTCTGCCGCTTGGGCAAATGGAGTGGAGCACGCCAGAGGTGGGTTTCAGCAAGTTCTGACCAGTAGTGGAAAGTTTGAGTAGTTCGGAGAACCGGTAGTAAAAATTCTGACTGGCCCCGCCCCCATCTATTCTCTGCCTGCCAAGTCCCAGCTGATAGGGAGGAAATGGGGATTTTGCAGTATCCTTCCCCTGCCACGCCCACCAAGCCACACCCACAGAACCAGTAGTAAAAAAATTTTAAACCCACCACTGGAGTGCACCTGTATGTGCTCACCCACTGCTTAAGTAAGGGGGAATGTGCTCATGTCTTCTAGTCCAACCTCCTGCTCAATTCCACAGAATTGTTGTGTCAGGAAATTTCTCCTTAGTTCTAGGTTGGTTCTCTCCCTAATTAGTTTCCATCCATTGCTTCTTGTTGATGGAACACATTGTTCTCTATTATCACTAGTCTAGGCAGGATCACGGCAGGACATATTGTTTCCATTTTTTAATTAAATACCCAGGTTATTCAAATTCATTTTATCTTAAAACGCTATTCTTGGATCAATCTGACTCCATCTTTCTGTCTAAGTACCGCTAAGTACTTATCTGCAATTCACGCTGTAGGGTCTAACCCCTCTTAGATATTTCAGATATTTTAAAATATTTATATACTGCATATACACATTTTTTAAATTTTATTTTCATTAACTGTATCCTACTTGCTGGTCTATGATCAAACAAAAATTTGATTGATTGATTGATTGATTGAATACTTTTGCCAAATCCTGCCTTTTGGGATATCTTCATGGAATGCTAGATTGATGCACCTAGTCAAACATCTAGACAATGAGACATTTTTTCTGTGTCACTCCTGCATGCGATCACACATATTAACCAGATTTCTGTGCTAAAGGTATAGAGGCAGAAGCGATGGAAGATGAAAAATCCATAGAAGAAGCACAAGTGGAAGCAACAGACCTAATTGGAATTATATTTCAAGATGAAGTCTCATATCGACTCCGATTCCCTTCATATGGAATGGTTTCCCCAAATCACCATATTGGAGAGATAGGTAATTTATGATATTTGTGTGCTTATGTTCCAGTTTCCCAATACTTATATGTGTAAGGAAAGTTAGATGCAGATTTGGGTTTTTGCATTTCTATAGTCTTATATGTCATTAATGTAATGTATGAAAAGGACTTTCTTCTTTATATCAGTTGTACAGATTCATATTTAAATAATATAATTCTTTTTTTTAAATGAGATTGTAACATATCTGGCCTCATTGCATATGATAGCACCTAGATGACCTTGGTCATCTTGATAAAACTATTTTAATTTAAAATTTTAATAAAAATTATATGCATATAAAAAACAATCAGTTCATGCGTCATGCACATTTTTCCAGTTAAATATATCATAATTAATGTCTTCTTGTTGTTGTTGTTAGTTGCGAAGTCATGTCCGACCCATCGTGACCCCATGGACAATGTTCCTCCAGGCCTTCCTGTCCTCTACCATCCTCTGGAGTCCATTTAATCTCACACCTACTGCTTCAATGACTCCATCCAGCCACCTCATTCTCTGTCATCCCCTTCTTCTTTTGCCCTCAGTCTTTCGCAGCATTAGGTTCTTCTCCAGTGAGTCCTTCCTTCTCATTAGGTGGCCAAAGTATTTGAGTTTCATCTTCAGGATCTGGCCTTCTAAAGAGCAGTCAGGGTTGATCTCCTCTAGGACTGACCGGTTTGATTGCCTTGCAGTTCAAGGGACTCACAGGAGTCTTCTCTGACACCATCGTTCAAAGGCCTCAATTCTTTGGTGCTCAGCCTTTCTTATGGTCCAACTTTCACAGCCATACATTGCAACTGGGAAAACCATAGCCTTGACTATACGCACTTTTGTTGGCAGGGTGGTGTCTCTGCTTTTTAGAATGCTGTTTAGATTTGCCATAGCTTTCCTCCTCAGGAGCAAGTGTCTTTTAATTTCTTGGCTGCAGTCCCCATCTGCAGTGATCTTGGAGCCCAGGAAAATAAAATCTGTCACTACCTCCATTTATTCCCCATCTATTTGCCAGGAATTGAGAAAGCTGGATGCCATGATCTTAGTTTTCTTAATGTTGAGTTTCGAGCCAACTTTTCTACTCTCCTTCTTCACCAGCATCAAGAGGCTCTTTAGTTCCTCTTCACTTTCTGCCATTAGAGTGGTATCATCTGCATATCTGAGGTTGTTGATATTTCTCCCGGCAATCTTAATTCCAACTTTTGATTCATCTAGTCCTGCCTTTCTCATGATGTGCTCTGCATATAAATAGGCAGGGCGACAGTTTACAGTTTTGCCAGACTCCTTTCCCAATTTTGAACCAATCAGTGGTTCCATGCCCAGTTCTCACTGTTGGTTCTTGACCTGCATATAGGTTTTTCAAGAGACAAATAAGATGGTCTAGTACTCCCATCTCTTTAAGAACCTGCTACAATTTGTGTCCACACAATCAAAGGCTTTGGCATAGTCAATGAAGCAGAAGTAGATGTTTTTCTGGAACTCCCTAGCTTTCTCCATGATCCAGCGTATGTTGGCAATTTGATCTCTAGTTCCTCTGCCTCTTCGAAATCATGCCTGTACTTCTGGTAGTTCTCAATCCACATACTGCTGGAGCCTAGCTTGTAGGATTTTAAGCATAACCTTACTAGCGTGTGAATTGCTGCAATGGTGTGATAGTTTGAACATTCTTTGGCATTGCCTTTCTTTGGAATTGGAACGTAAACTGACTTTTTCCAATCCTGTGGCCACTGTTGAGTTTTCCAAATTTGCTGGCAAATTGAGTGTAGCACTTTTACTGCATCGTCTTTTAAGATTTTGAATAGCTCAGCTGGAATACTGTCACCTCCACTAGCTTTGGTTTTGCTCAGATTTCCTAAGGCCCATTTAACTTCACATTCTAGGACAGTGATGGCTAACCTTTTTGCCATCGCGTGCCAAAAGTGGGGGGAGTGCGGTGGGGTCACACGCACGCGTGCCCACATCCATAATTCTATGCGCCCCGCTCCCCCGTGCTCCCCCCGCTTTTGGCACATGATGGCACGGTGGGACCATTAGGCCCGTTTTTTGTTCTCCCCAGGCTCCAGAGCCTTTCTAGGAGCCTGGGGAGGGCAAAAACAGCCTTCCCCACCCCCCCAGAGGCCCTCCGGAGGCCAGAAACAATGTGTTTCCTGACTTCTGGTGGGCCCAGAAGGCCCGAAAATCAGCTGGGTGGCGCACACATGCGTGTCGGAGCTGAGCTCACGTGCCCACCGATATGGCTCTGCGTGCCACCTGTGGCACCCGTGCCATAGGTTCGCCATCACGGTTCTAGGATGTCTGGCTTGAGATCAGTGACCACCCCATCTTGGTTATCAGGAATGTTAAGTTCGTTCTTGTATAGTTCTTCTGTGTAATTTTGCCACCGCTTCTTAATCTCTTCTGCCTCAGTTAGGTACCTGCCATTTTGGTCCTTTATCATGCCCATCTTTTCATGAAACGTTTTCTTCATATCTCTAATTTTCTTGAAGAGATCTCTGATCCTTCCTATTCTATTGTTTTCTTCTATATCTTTGCACTGTTCATTTAAGAAAGCATTCTTATCTCTTTTAGCTATTCTCTGGAATTCTGCATTCAATTGGGTGTATCTTTCTCTTTCACCCTTGCCTTTTGCTTCCCTTATTTCCTCAGCTATTTGCAAAGCTTCCTCAGACAGCCATTTTGCTTCCTTGCATTTCTTTTTGGGATGGTTTTAGTTGCTACTTCTTGTACAATGTTGTGAACCTCCATCCATAGTTCTTCAGGCACTCTGTCTGTAAGATCTAGTTCCTTAAATCTATTTGTCACCTCTACTGTATATTCATCAGGGATATTATTTAGTTCATACCTGAGTGGCCTAGTGCTTTTGCCTACTGTCTTCAATTTAAGCCTAAATTTTGCAAAGAGAAGCTCATGATCTGAGCCACAGTCAGCTCCTGGTCTTGTTATTACTGGCTGTATAGAGCTTCTCCATCTTTGGCTGCAGAGCACATAGTTGATCTGATTTCTGTGTTTACCGTCTGGTGATGTCCATGTGTAGAGTCGTCTCTTGGGTTGTTGGAAAAGAGTGTTTGCTATGACCATCATATTATCTTGACAGAATTCTATGCCCTACTTCATTTTGTATTCCAAGGCCAAACTTGTCTGTTATTCCAGTTATCATTTGGCTTCCTACTTTAGCATTCCAATCCCCCATGATGATAAGGACATCATTTTTTGGTGTTAATTCTATAAGGTGTTGTAGGGCTTCATAGAACCGGTCAATTTCATCCTCTTCAGCACCAGTGGTTGGGGCATAGACTTGGATTACTGTGATATTGAATGGTTTGCCTTGGATTTGAACTGAGATCATTCTGTCATTTTGGGGATTGTATCCCAGTATTGCTTTTCCTACTCTTTTCTGCCTTGAAAGAGGTGGTGGTGAGGCCCCTCCTCAAGAAGCTTGCCGTGAACCCGGCTGTATTAGCACACTATTGTCCAGTCTCCAACCTCCGCTTTGTGGTGAAGGTTGTTGAGAGTGTGGTGGCGTGACAGCTTCCCCAGTTCCTGGATGAAGCTGTCTATCTAGATCCGTTCCAGTCGGGTTTCAGGCCAGGGTACAGCATGGAAATGGCATTGGTCACATTGGTTGATGATCTCTGGAGGGCTCGGGATAGGGGCTGTTCTTCTATCCTGGTCCTATTAGATCTCTCAACAGCTTTTGATACCATCGACCATGGTATCATGCTGCGCTAGTTGGAGGGGTTGGGGGTGGGGGGCACTGTGTTGTGATGATTCTCCTCCTTCCGCTCTGACTGGTCACAGTCTGTGTTGGCAGGGGGGCAGAGGTCGACCCCGAGGCGCCTTGTTTGTGGGGTGCCGCAAGGGTCGATCCTCTCACCCCTTCTGTTCAACATTTATGTGAAGCCGCTGGCTGAGATCATCCGTAGTTTCGGGGTGAAGCTCTATCAGTATGCTGATGACACTCAGCTGTACATCTCCACCCTGGACCACCCCAATGATGCCTTGATGTGATGTCCCGGTGCCTGGAGGCCGTGCGGATCTGGATGGGGAGGAACAGGCTCAGACTCAACCCTTCCAAGACGGAGTGGCTGTGGCTCTTGGCATCCCGGTATAGCCAGCTGATGCCATTGCTGACTATTGGGGGAGAGTCGTTGGCCCCCATAGAGAGGGCTCACAACTTGGGTGTCCTCCTGGACACACGGCTGTCTTTAGAAGAGCATGTGACGGCTGTGGCCAGGGGGGCCTTTTATCAGGTGAACCTGATTCACCAGTTGCGTCCCTTTCTGGACCAGGACTCCTTGCACACGGTCACTCATGCCCTTGTCACTTCCCACCTGGACTACTGTAATGTTCTCTACATGGGGCTCCCCTTGAAAAGCACCCGGAGGCTCCAACTGGTCCAGAATGCAGCCGCGCGGGTGATTGTGGGAGCAACATGGCACTCCCATGTAACACCTCTCCTGCGTGAGCTGCACTGGCTCCTGATGGTCTTCCGGGTGCGATTCAAGGTGCTGGTTACCACCTTCAGAGCGCTTCATGGCTTAGGACCTGGGTACTTACAAGACTGCCTACTGCTACAATAGCCTTCCACCGGCCAGTACACTCCCACAGAGTGGGGCTCCTCCAGGTGCCATCAGTCAAATAATGTTGACTGGCAACCCCCAGGAGGAGAGCCTTCTCTGTGGGGGGCTCCTGCCCTCTGGAACGAACTGCCCCCCTGGGATACGGAGGATTCCCGACTTGTGCACCTTTCGCCATGCCCTCCAAACGTTTTTATTCCAACAAGCCGGGCTGGCCTAATTTTTTAACTTTTTAATTTCCTAAATTTTAAAATGGGGTTTTTATTTGAATAGCTGAGCCAAATTATTTAATATGCTTTTAAATCGTTTTTAAATTTTGTATCTGTGTGCTTTTATTTTTGTCTGTACACTGCCCTGAGTCCTTCAGGAGAAGGGCGGTATATAAATTGGAATAATAAATAAATAAAGAAAGAAAGAAAGAAAGAAAGAAAGAAAGAAAGAAAGAAAGAAAGAAAGAAA
>WNWU01000020.1:9021055-9080287 GCA_012654045.1 Ptyas mucosa
AAAGAAAGAAAGAAAGAAAGAAAGAAAGAAAGAAAGAAAGAAAGAAATTTATTGATTAGGAAGGCTACTCTATTTCTTCTGAGGGATTCTTGCCCGCAGTAGTATACCTGATGGTCATCTGAATTAAATTCACCCATTCCTGTCCATTTTAGTTCGCTGATTCCTAAGATGTCGATGTTCAGTCTTGTCATCTCTTGTTTGACCTCATCCAGCTTGCCTTGATTCATGGATCTTACATTCCAGATTCCAAAAACAGACAAATAGATAAAAAAATCTTTACAGCATCGGACTTTCCTTTCACCACCAGATGCATCCACAGATGAGCGTCCTTTTGGCTTTGGCCCAGTTGCTTCACTCTTTCTGGTGTTCCTAGTACTAGCCCTCTGCTCTTCTCCAGGAGCATATTGGACACCTTTTGACCTCAGGGGCTCATAGTCTGGCATCATATCTTTTTGCCTTTTGGTACTGTCCATGGGGTTTTCATGGCAAAGATACTGGAGTGGGTAGCCATTTCCTTCTCCAATGAATCACATTTTGTTAGAACTCTCTGCTATGACCTGTCCGTCTTAGGTGGCCCTGCACTGCAAAGCTCATAGCTTCATTGAGCTACACAAGCTCCTTTGCCACAATAAGGTAGTAATCCATGAGGGGGAATTAATGTATAGACTTATTAATATGGTATTAAATAAATTTTATGCATAATAAACTAGCATTCTCTCTTTATTTCTCTTTTGTAGATTACTGTTACAACTTTACAGCACCTGGTTGTCCAAATCCAATATATTGGTATCAAGGTTTTGTATCTTTGCAATCTAGCATTGATAGTGCACTTATTGAAGTAAGTGAGATAACTTTAATGTATTTATATTTGTAAATTGTATAACCTGGATGCTATTACTTTTTTGAGAGAGATTATTGTACATCGATTGAATTTTTATATCCACTGATATACTATTTTTTGTCGTTATTGTTGTGCACTAGTTCCCATAACAATTAGCCCATGAAGGTGTTTCAGATGTCTGAGTGGCCCAAAGCTATAATACAGATTTTATATTCTTGACAAAGGGCAGAGACCTAATCTTAACAAGGTGGAAAGAGCCAACTGCAGGTACAGATAGTCCTCATTTAGGGACTACAATTGGGACCACTAACTTGGTTAACAAGTGAAATGGTCACTAAGTGAAACATCACGATTTTACAATTTTACTTCAGCTTTGCTTTGCTTTTTAGAGATCTGTGAAGATAATGAATGTGAGGATTGGTCGCAGAGCTTTTTCAGCGTTGTTATTGTGAATGGTCACTAATGAGCAATTGCTAAACGAGGACTGCCTGTTCTTTCTTTCAGTCTTTTTGGAAGTTGGATAAAAGTCAGAATTAGCCTCTTGGTCTCATTCTTCAACTTTCTTGCTCTTAGCCATTGCTAGATCTTGTCTGCTTGGCCTGCTAGGTTTTGTGTGGCTGTTATTATTTGTGAAACAATTCCCCCTCAATCCCATCCTTACTGGAATAAAACAGTGGATGTTGCAATCACATGATATTTAGAAATTACCAGTGAAACAGCAGGCAACTCACCAGTGGTGGGATTCATTTTTTTTTTACTACCGGTTCTGTGGGCGTGGCTTGGTGGGCGTGGCATGGCTTGGTGGGCATGGCAGGGGAAGGATACTGTAAAATATCCATTCCCTCCCCACTCTAGGGGAAGATTACTGCAAAATCTCCATTTCCTCCTGATCAGCTGGGACTCAGAAGGCAGATAATAGATGGGGGCGGTGCCAGTCAGAGGTGGCATTTACCGGTTCTCCAAACTACCCAAAATTTCCACTACCGATTCCCCAGAACTGGTCAGAAGCTGCTGAAACCCACCTCTGCAACTCACTTAAGAACCCTTCATTAGACAGCAGACTCCTCAGTCTCCTACAGGGGCTAATCACTAGTTATATTTTTGCTGCCAAAGGTCTTACATTATCTTGTTACCATAAACAACATTTTACATAGCTTTATGTAGGTGGTGTTTTGTAGATGTGTAACAGGAAAAAGAAAAAGGGAGGCAAGGGAACTAAAGGAAAGCCATGAACCAAAAAGTAATTTTTGAGTGGACAAATTTGGGCTGAATTAAAATTCAGCCTCCTTCAAGTTGAGTTTGAGAACTCTAGTCCCTTTAGTCACATACCCATTTATAGCTTCCTTCAAAACAATATCATTGCTACCTTCTGGGACACCTTTTATAATTTCTTAGCGCCCTTTACAGCCCTAATATTCCCTGAGGTTTCCTCGGCTTAGGTTCCTAGCCCAGACAAAATTGGCTACCAATTGTGGTGAAAGTAGATTTATCTGTTAAAAGGAAATGTGCAAAGGATTCAAAACAAGTAATAGAAAAATGTGAACAGTACTAATATATATATATAGGTTTAAAAATATATATGGGAATTCTCAATCATCCAGGTCGTAGTTGTCCCAAAGGTACTTTTTTGCCTTTGGGACAGTTTAAAAATTCTTTTGAAGATACCTTATTAAGATTGTTGTCAAACTTATATGCCAGGATGAGGGGGAGGGAATCCTTTGCTGTTGTTTTGCATTTTTCCTACAAGTTCTTCATATTTTAATATCTCCCCTTAATCCAAAATGGAAATTTGATGACCATAAGTGATGCAGTCATAACTGGTATAGTAACATAACTGGTGCAGAGTTGCATAGGTGAGTGTTTATGGAGGGTTACTGCATGAAAGATTATCTCATTTATGTGTTTTTAAATAATCTTCTCTTGGCATTATGTTGTATATTATTTATTCTTTGCTCCTTTATCTATGATAGTGAACTGATCATAATATTTTGCAGCAATATAAGAGAAAAGGGATTGATGCTTCCCCAAGCACCTATTTCCATCTCCTAGGGAAGCTACCACTGATTTCAGAAACATTTTGTTTTTTTATTTTTAGCGGATCACCAATCATTCTGTTTGGGAAGAAATGCAATCTATGAATGGCATTCGTATGAGATCATCTTCTATTATGCCAGGAAACGAACTAGAGAATTGTCTACTCGTATGGCTCTTAACACTATGTTATTCACCCTTTATGTATTTCTTGGCACAAACTCTTTCAAGAGAGAAAAGGAAATTAAAGGAGGTAATGAAGACAATGGGATTACGTGATGCAGCTTTCTGGTGAGCTATGAGGTGGGCTGTAGTATCTGAAACCAACAACTTCATGCGAGAAAGAAAGCAGGAATCCACTGCTACCCAGGGCTCTTAGCACAGAATTTAGTAAGCCAAGCGCTGTCATGAAACTGTGGCTGAAAATAGTGATTCTGTGTTGTTTTCTCTCCAATTTAGACATTTACCTGAGTGAACAGTGCTGTTATGAAGTTATGGGTGTCCTTGCTTCTCCTGTACCTTAGAGTGATGCAGTTATATATGCCTAAATATTCTTTCATTTGTGATTTTACAAAATAATTTTTTTTTAAAAACACGGGGTAGAGGATCCTTTTGGGGTTCTCTTATTATTATTTTTTATAGTTATTTCATTGACATATGGACATTAGTGACATTCCAAGAAGGTTAACAGTCTCTCTCTCTCTCTTTTTTACTAGGCTTTCCTGGGGTTTGCAGTATGGTGTGTACATGTTGATTTTGTCCGGTGCATTTGCATTTCTTTTGCAACATTTCTATTTTCACTTCAACAACATTTCTGCATTGTTTGTTCTGTTCTTCCTTTATGGCATATCATGTGTAAGTCCTCCATATTTGTTTTCAGCGTATTTTCCTGCACTGTTGAAATTCACACTAGTTAAACTGCTTCAATGTCTGTTTGTACTTTTTCAATATATATTTCTCTTTTTCTGTAGAATTACTACTTCATTGATTGAATGGGATATTAGTAAAGAAAACGTTTCATATTAAAATGGCAGTTTTCTCTCTTTCAGATATGCTTCTGTTTCATGATGAGTTCACTCCTAAAGAAGCCGAAAACCACTGCCTTTGTTGTCATCCTCCTCAGTTTTTGTTTTGGAGTCCTTAGCATCACAGCCTCATACAACTTAATGCCTTCAGCTTTGGAATTAATTTTGAACATATTCTGCCCATTTGCTTTTGGTGTTGGGCTTTCAAAGGTTGAGTATTATGCTGTTTCATTAAAACACCACCCTTCTAAGTAGGGTAGAACATGCCTGATATACTGTATGATACAGGTAGTCCTCAACTTACAACGGTTCATGTAGTGAGTGTTCAAAAATAAGACGACACTGAAAAAAGGTTAGGGTTAGGGACTTATGACCTTTTTCACACTTATGAGCATTGCAGCATCCCCATGGCCATGTGATTAAAATTCAGATGCTTGCCAACTGATTCATACTTATGATACACGTGATCCCCTTTTGCAATCATCTGACAAGCAAGTCAATGGGGGAAGCTAGATTCATTCAACAACCACCTTATTAACTTAACAACTGCAATGATTCACTTAACAACTGTGGCAAGAATAGTTGTAAAATGGGGCTAACAAAGGTTTCACTTAGCAACATAAATTTTGGGATCCATTGTGGTCGTAACTCGAGGACTACCTGTAATGCAGAGATTCTAGCCATCACTCTATCTTTCTATTTCTATTCTGATACATAATCTGCAAATAACTCTGGATAAATACAAAATGGTTTTTGATTCCATTCCATTCCATTATTTTATTTCATAGACTGAGTTCATGCTTGCTTAAGTTTCTAGGGGGCTAAAGTTTGATTTGTTAAAGGTTTAATTAGATTCCAAATAGTTCTTCCTCCTTGCCTAATGTTTATTAATGACAGTGTGGACTTTGTGTTTTCATGCAGGTTTTTCATTTCCAAAAATATGGAAGATCCTTCACGTTCTCAGACATAATGTCTGAATCATTCATTTTATTTTTGCTTTTTGATATTGTTTTATATATGCTGCTGACTTTCTATTTTGACAAGATTGTGCCTGGTAAGCATATTGTGATGAATGTATGATAATTAGCAGACTACCTTTCTACAAGTTGCATTTCAGGTGTACTTCCCTGGAATTGATCATGTAAATCATTACTGCAGTTTGTCTGCAAAAATCTTTGTGAAAAAGGAAGTCCATTATTTCTTTAGATTTATTTGCTTATAGTACATTTTAATTTCCTACATACAATTTGTTTCCTCAAATGTAGATAGTCTGCATTTTGGATCTTTGTTAACCTATTCAATTTTCATCCAAAATCTCTTTAAAAACTCAGTACAACCAAAATGATACAGTTCCTTAATTCTGACATTCAGGATAAATTTAGAATAGTATAAAGATGCACTCCTTATTAGTGCTAGCCATTGAAAAACAAGAAAGAAAGCCACTTCTAATTATAAGTCAGTGCTGCCTGAAAGTACTTTGGGCTTGTTTGTTTTTAAGTTTGTTGTAATGCTGCAAGCTGTACTACAAGTGAAACTGACATTCATTACTGTTGAAGGATACATGTAGGAACAGAGCAGGCTGAGATGGAAAGTGGAGTAAAACATGTTATCAGTTTGGAATTATTGTATTGCCACAAGAGACCCAGGTCCAGCCCTATGTGAATTCCGTTGATTCTTATGTACAGATAGTAATAATAAACTCTTCTGTACTTTGAACTCAAGGAATGCTCCTGGTCATTTGCACCTGCCAATACATTTCAGAATGTATTCTACCATAATCAAACCTTTTCTTTGATTGGACTGGACTATTCTAGACTATACCTCAAAAAATAGGGAAGATCCTTCAGTTTCTCAGACACAATGTCTGAATCATTCATTTTATTCTTGCTTTTTGATATTGTTTTATATATGCTGCTGACTTTCTATTTTGACAAGATTGTGCCTGGTAAGCATATTGTGATGAATATATGATAATTAGCAGAATGTGTTTCTGCAAATTGCATTTCTTTATTTCAGGCGCACTTCTCTGGAATTGATCATGTAAATTAGTACTGCGATTTGGCTGCAAAATATCTTGGTGAAAAAGGAAGTGCATTACTTCTTTAGATTTATTTGCTTATAGTACATTTTAATCTCCTAAAGATAATTTGTTCCTTCAAATATAGAGAGTCTGCATTTTTGGATCTTTGTTCCCTATTCTATTTTCATCCAAAATCTCTTTAAAAACTCAGTACAAAATCCACAACTAAAATGATACAGTGCCGTAATTCTGACATTCAGGATTAATCTAGAATAGTATACAAAGATGCACTCCCTATCAGTGCTAGCCATTGAAAAACAACCTTTTAAATAATTTTGCAAGGTAGATTTACACTTGTGCACTGGCAGTATCCTTCTCCACTCCCCTGCATATAATTTCTTCTAATCATTTATGGAAAATAAGAATTGTTTGGCAAGAAAGCCACTTCTAATTATAAGTCAGTGCTGCCTGAAAGCACTTTGGGTTTGTTTGTTTTTAAGTTTGCTGTAATGCTGCAAGCTGTACTACAAGTGAAACTGCCATTCATTACTATTGAAGGATACATGTAGGAAAAGAGCAGGCTGAGATGGAAAGTGGAGTAAAACATGTTATCAGTTTGGAGTTATTATATTGCCACAAGAGACCCAGGTCCAGCCCCCTGTGAATTCCATTGATCCTTACCTAGTGTCAATTTAGCATTGGCCATTAGTTAACCAGATTGTTATGAACAGATAGCAACAATAAATTCTTCTGTGTTTTGAACTCAAGGAATGCTCCTGGTCTTTTGCACCTGCCAATACATTTCAGAATGTATTCTACTATAATCAAACATTTTCTTTGATTGGACTGGACTATTCTGGTGCTTCTCCCTCAGTGAGCAATCAGGGATTATTTGATTGGTCCACCCAAGTGCTTGATGGATTTTCTTGATTTTCCAAAGGTGTTTAAGGAATTTCCTGAGATTCTGATCTCAGGAAGTTTAATTTGAAGCCTTAGTTACCACTTGTAATGAGCAAGTGACAACAGCCTGGGTACTATTGTTCCTGAGTAGCCTATGCTGTTCATTGCTCCTGGGCGTATGTATGTTTGAGTTGATTTATTGTGTTGCCCCATGAAATGAAGTAGCAGAGGAGATACCAAAAGCCCCGTTGTAGAAAGACCAGGAGCAACTGTGATTGAATGCATATATTACCCTGGATTAAGGCTTACAGTCTAGTGTTAAGAGAAGCAATAACATAGCTTTCTCCCCATTCTTATTACCTCTATGGAGTCCTGCTCAGTTAGAGTAGGCACAAGTCCCTCTGGTTCCAATTCTTCTGTCTTTTAAAAAGAAACTTTTAACATTTTTAGTTTTTCAAACAGGCAACTTGGGATCTTGTTTGACTGATGATGGGTGGCTGGAATGTTCTTGCTGGTGTTTGTAAGAATTTACAGTTATTTCAGATGTATGAGAGTTTGATGTTCTTTAAAAATATCTTTTAGACAAATACGGGCTGCCTTATCCTCCCTTATTTTTCTTGAAGAAGAACTATTGGTTTAAATCAAGAACGCCTTACATCAGTGGTGTTCCTACAAATGAACAAAGTCATAGAAATATATTCAACGAAAATATTGAATCTGTGCCTCCTGAATTCAATGGGAAGGAAGCCATTCGGTAAGAGACTAGAAATATGGCATTTAATATTTGGAGCAATCGAAGATATTCTAACAGGACCATATTGTAAATTTCTCTTATTCATAAATCTTTCCTCAACTTGAATGTCTCCATTCAAGACAATCTAACTGTGCATTCGGAGAATATTAAGGATCTCCTTCAAAAAAGTAAACTAAAAAAAGAAATATATCACTCCTGAAATCCAAACTGGATTCATGTAATATTTCTAGTGAAATGCCAAAAGTTAAGCGTAAGGTATAAAATTGCTTCCCCCCATCTGTGCATTGTAAGATCATATTTGTGAGAATAATATATGAATTAATTAAAAATTTCAATATTTCCCTTTTTTTTAAAGATTAAATAACATTAAAAAAACATATAAAGTGGAAAAAACAAGCACAGAAGCTTTGAAAGGTAAGATATATTTGCATGTCTTAATTTTTTCCGCTTAATTTTCTTTCCTCAAATTCAAGAAAGATTTGCTCTAACATAGCACTGGCTATGAATATATATGCTGCCTTTTAGTGTGAAATTTAACCCAGGAATCAGTCTGAACAATGTTTTGTGCAGATAGTCCATAGCTGAACGTCCATGATAGCACTTAATGACATTGTTGCAACTTCCTGTCCAAGGATTTTCAAAACTACAAATATCCAAAATGCTGGGAGATTGTTTAAAAAAGGCAGTAGAATCTTATACAAAAATACTATTTTTATATAAGATTTCATATTTTTTTTGGAGAAAATGCTGAAATCTTGTAATATGTTAAATATAAGGACTAATATTTCATGAATATTTTTTGGATACCCAGAGGGAACCAAACGTTCATGAGATTTGACTAACTTCACAAAATTCCAGCATTTTAAAACTTGAAAACTTGTGTGGACCCAAGCTTTTAGGTGACATGATATGACAGAATCTGACACCTGAAAAGATTGCTGGCAAACATGTAACTTCCTCTGGGGAAAAAAAAATCCTGAGGTCCTTTTCAATGGGTAGTACATAAACTTCATTCAGTTTTTCAAGGTCCATCTGCATCTGTTTCCCTAGAATTTCCAGCAGCATCCTAACTGGCAATAGATGCTGAGAGAAAATCACTAAGCTCTTGTAGAGAGGTGCACAACAAATTGTTGGGAAGATATATATAAAGATTCCCAGGCAAGAAGGAAAAATTATCATTAGCTGAAATTTATTACTGGGTTTGGGGCAAAAAATACTGGTTTTGAGATTAAATCCCTGAACGATAAGCAAATATGATGATGATCCTGATTTGCGAAAGCAAACACGGTTCATTTGTAGACAACTAGAAAATACTTTTCTTTCACTAGGATTGGGAAGATTGGCCAAGGTTTTAAAATGCCCATTTGCAGATAGCGTTTTGAGTTCATGGACTGCCTAGAAACAAGAATCAATTGAGGCACATACTGAACTTGTTCCTTTGCTTATCTCTAAGTTTAAGATGTCTTTTCATTCTTAGTAAATGTCCTTCAGATCTTTGGCTTGGCTATTTTTTCAAGAGAACAATGGCAGGGGAGTGCTCACTGAAAACAAAAATCAGTTTGGAAAGCAGCTTGCATTCTTCTCTTGAGACTTCATATATTGCTGAACTTTTAGAGCTAACACATGTTCTTTTACATTAGGCCTGTCTTTGGATATCTATGAAGGTCAGATCACCGCAATTCTTGGTCATAGTGGATCTGGAAAAACGACATTACTAAACATCCTCGGTGGACTTTCTAAGCCAACTGATGGTAAGAATTGGACTTTAAGAAGAGGTCAGATCAAGATTAATCCCAACTTAGTTTACATAAGAAGAGTTCATCTGGACCAGACTATGAAGCAATCAGCTTGCACAGCCTGTTTCTCACAATGGCCAACCTCATTCTTCTTGGCGGCCCCAATTAAGATATAGGGGGGGCATAGCCCCCTCTGCTGTCCAGTAAATGGCATTCAGGGGCAAGCTACCCCTATAGTTTATCATGACTACAAACCTCCATTGTTAATCCCAATGAGCCCTTCAAATTGTAATACATTCAACTAAGCCACCGAGAGTCAATCCAAGCAAGAACAAACTTACCAGTTCTTATTCTTACATGTACTTTGTGAAAATTTACTCTTCAACCGGGCTTAAAATTCCCCTCATTATATTTAGGAGAGTGGTTCATAGGTTGTTTGGGGATTTGCTTCACTGAGAAATAAGGGATTGTTCTGTCCCCAGGAGTTTTTTTTTCATCCAGTGCAGTTTTTCCTCTGGCTTACTAGGTAAGGAAATCTTTTGCTCTTCCCCTGCAAATTCCCTCTCTCCCCAATGTATGCTCCCCAATGTATGCTTCTCCTTTCGCCCCCTTTCTCCTTGTACTGGGAGGAACAGATTCATTAGGGTAGTGCTTAAAGATACTTTCCTAGGTAGAATAACACTTCTGAAAACAGTCATTTTGAACATTGGTACTGTTTTCATACAATGATAGTACATGCATCCTCTGTTAAAATATTACTAGCTTGCACAGGATTAAAACTCACCATATACTTTTTTTTATTGTTGTTGTTAATGCTTACAGGTTCTGCAACCATTTTAGAGTACAATATAGCTGAAAGGGAAGAGATGGAACAAATTAGACAATTTAGCGCTGTGTGTCCACAATTCAATATTCAGTTTGAATATTTAACAGTGAAAGAAAATTTAAAGACATTTGCTAAAATAAAGGGGATACCATTCAGCGATATAGAAAATGAGGTAAGCATATATTCAGAAGAATATAACCGAGTTGTGGTTGAAAAGGATGGCAGAATAGGCAAGAAAGGTACAGAAATGCAATTGCTTTATAGCACTGTCATCAGGATTCTGGAGATCACCTGGGGGAGCAAACCACAGCAGTTCTACCTAGTCAGCCACATCTGCTTTTCAAATATGTTAAGATTCAAATCCGTATAAAATGTATGTATATTGATAGAACGTACTTTAGTTTCCAAGCAGCCAAGACTGAAAAACATGCTAGGAAATTTAACAGATTTGAATATCAATGTACACATTGTTATGCTTTATAGGTAGAAAAAATACAGACTCTCTTGGATATCAGTGCCATTCAGAATACACAAGCTAAGAATTTAAGTGGTGGACAAAAACGTAAATTGACTCTGGCAATTACTTTCTTAGGACAACCACAGGTAAAAATCACCCATGGGCAAAATAGTCTATTGCACATATTCTTCTTTCCTTTCTTCTTTCCTTCCTTGATCTGCATAGGATTATGGAAGTTCCTAATTTAGATGTGTAATTCCAGATTTTTCTGTTTATAAAAGTTGATTCCTTTCTTCTAATAGGAAATAATTATTGGAAGGACAAAGATTTAGTATACCCTTCTCTGTCTTCATTTCTTTGAAAAATACAATTCTATTCTCAAAAGTTTCTTAACACTTGCTTGATCAGTTTGTCCAAAGTGAAATGTTCACCTCTGGGTTAATTTCATTTTAGTTGCCAAAATTAGATTTCATAAAGGTTATTCTAAAGTCAATGAAATTTGCAATGTTCTCATTTAATCATAAAGAATAATTGAACATCTACACTGAATGATATTTCTCGATATTATATATATTTACATATAATATACATGTAGTCCTAAATTTAAAACCACAATTGAATCCAGATTTCCATTGCTAAGCAAAACTGTTATTAAGCGAATTTTGCTCCATTTCACAACATTTCTTGCCACAATTGTTAAGTGAATCACTGCAGTTGTTAAGTTAGTAATACGGTTGTTAAGCAAATCTGGCTTCCCCATTGACTTTGCTTGTCAGAAGGTTATAAAAGGTGATCACATGACCCAGAGACACTGCAATGGTCATAAGTCTGAGCCAGTTGCCAAGTGCCCAAATATTGATCATGTGAGACAGGAATACTACAGTGGTCATTAAGTGTGAAAAATAATCATAAGTCACTTTTTTCAGTGCCATTATCTTTGGTCACTAAATGAATGATTGTAAGTCAAAGACTACCTGTAGGCCCATCATGCTGTTTCCTCCTTAGACTAAACAATATTAAACAGAGTAAAGAAAAGAAAAATTCAAAGAAAGTAAGGAACAACATAAGAAAATGTTTTGAAATGTAACTAATTTAGATCACCACTTTGTTGTATTTCTCCATACTTCTCTGCCCTTGCACACCATTCTTACTTCTGTCTGTATATAGTGCTTCATACATGGTTTTGTCTTATGGTAGTTTTTAAACATCTCACTCTGTCCTTTTCAGGATATTATTAGTTCCATCCAACACAACCTTCTCTGTCTTTTCCATCCTCTTGACCTCTTCACTCTTCTCTCACATTTGTCTTGACATTGGACATTGTTAGTTCTATTTTTGTGGCCGAACTATTCAACATACTCATCATTTACATTTATATTCATTCTTTATCCTAATTTTTTAAAAATGCATACATGCTTTCTAGCATGGGATACAATACATATTCATCTACTTGCTTTAATATGAATAAGATGCCGTTATACTCATTTTAATTTCATCTTGTATTTATATTCCAAATTTACTCAATTTCTCCTTTCAAATAAAGCTTTCTTGGCATACAAATCATTAATTTTAAATGCATGTTTTTGTTGTTGCAGTTTTCAATCTATCAGATGCTTCAGATTATTTGGATTTGCTGACAACAACATCGAAATACCTTTGTGTACTCATGTACTATCTTTGAAGTATACAACCTTGAATTTTTTAGTTCAAACCTATTCAGGTTTCTCTAAACTCGACAGCATATTTTGTGTCTCCCATTCATTTCTCAAAATGATTGGATTAAAATACGTGCTTCTATTCTATTCTAGTATATTTTTGAGGTTTGATGGCTAATAACACCACTTTTTTGGAAGTTTCAAGATAATCATATTCCACTGCTGGAATGGCCTGGGAATAGCCCAGACCTTAACCCAACAGAAAATCTATGGAGCCGACTAAAGAAACTTGTTAGTCAGAAGCAACCCAGCAATAAAACCCAGTTAATAGAAGCAATCATTCAATCTTGGTTTCACATTATAACAACTGCAGAACTAAAAGACTTGGTTCACTCCCTGGGAAGACATTGTAAGGCCATAATTCATGCTAAAGGTTACCCATCTAAGTATTAACTGACGTGATAATTTTTGAATATTTTGTTTTTTTCTACGTGTTTCACTTTTCTTCTTTATACTGTAACTGCTATTCTAATAGCAAATCCTTTATAGAAGTTATTGCATTACATTCTTGATTAAATTATCTTTCCATTGATATATAATTTTATGGTACTACTCCAAGAAAAAGTGGTGTAATTAGCTAGTTTTAGAAAATATTTTCCCCAATAGGTTTCCACAATTTTGGCCACTACTCTATGTTGTCAGGCCTCTTTCTGTTTCTATTTAGTAGAACAAAATTCTTTCGAACCGCATAGACAACTGCTTGATTTAGCATGCTAAGGATCTTCACATACTGCACTGCAGATGTTCAGGGTTCCATAAGCTTGGAGCCCATTTTAGGCATTCTGAAGCTCCAATAAAATGTTGGATGCTAAATCTTCTACTTCTATTTTTAAGTGCCATGATGGCGCAGTGGTTAGAATGCAGTAGTGCAGGCTAACTCTGCCCACAACCAGCAGTTCGAACCTAACCGGCTCAAGGTTGACTCAGCCTTCCATCCTTCCGAGGTCAGTAAGGACCGAGATTGTTGGGGGCAATATGATGACTCTGTAAACTGCTTAGAGAGGGCTGTAAAGCACTGTTCTGAACTAGGCTCTCTTAAAAAGCAGGAAGCAGAGTCTTGGTTCTGGCAAAACCTGTTTTATTTACACGACTGTGAATTGCTTTCATTCACAGTCAGCAAGGCTTGTCCAAACAGTTTTTCAAAGGAATATTTATCAACACACCTTATCTCACTTGGCAAGCTGCCACATAACTTGTTTCCAAACACAGTGTAAAGCAAAACTTGGCACAGAGTGTCTTAGAGTCACGAACAGAACTTCCCACTCTTGAAATCAACCGAATGAATGAATTGTTTCCTGCAAAAGCCCACTCCCCGTTCTCTCTTTTGTTTCTTATGGGAGGGGCCAATTACCTCCAAGGTGTGGCTTTACTCCCAAGTCAACCCTGCTTTCTGAGTTGTTCTTGTCTTCTGGCAGCTCTGTGCATACACACACTGGAAATGGGCTCCAGCTGTTCCTCTGCCTCACTGCTGTCTAGCTCCCTCTCTGCCTCTGACGCAGAGCCTTCGTCCTAGCTTTCCCCAGCTCCCAGGATTGGCCCATATACCTCCCCAACCTCCTCACTGTCTGACTCTGCTGCCAGTTCCACTGGCCACAGGCGGGCCACAACAAGCACTGTGAAGCTGTATATAAGTCTAAGTGCTGTTGCTAGTGCTATTTAATGAAGGTTGTTTCATGAATTCAATCTGATGGTTTTATTTTCCATACTAAGCTCACTCTTCACTTCTTCCTATCTTCTATCTTCAACAATTTTGAAGACCCACCACCATTTGTCTTTTTCATTTTTTTCCCCTTGCATTCCATCAGCTATTCCTTCTTTGCATTCATTTTACCTAGTCGCACATGCATTATGTAGGCTTATCCTATTGCAAGGGAACAAATCTGCTGTTACATAGTAATAAAAACCAGTTACAATGCATAGGCTTATCACAAGGAATAATTGACGTCAAAGTAATATTTGTTAGTTTTCTTTGCTGACTCACTTTTCTAAAACACCCATTTGTTTGGCAGTTGGAATTTGGCGTAGAGGGCTTTGTACTGCTAAACAGATAACAACAAAAATGTTAGCGCTTGCTGTTTTCCTAGATCGCAAAGCTATTATCTCACATGGCAGCCTGAATTGTGTTGGCTCATCTCTGTTCTTGAAGAAAAAATGGGGAATTGGCTATCATTTAAGGTACTAGAACTATGGCATACATTGTGTTTTATTTGCTTGGCAATGGTGGTTTATTTCCTATCAATCCTATGCAGTCTTGATTAACTTAATTTCATTAATTCCTGCAATCATTCATTCACACTTTTCCATCTGCAAAATGGAATTCTCAAGGAACTTATTGATTAATCATTAAAATAGTTAAATTAATAAAAGAAAAGTTCCATAAAAAATAAAAACAACATGAAGAACAGTTTCAGCTTATATAACAAAAACCTACAAATCCAGGAAGTATCCAGCTTGATGACTGAGGCAGACAGAATTTGGGATCTAAATAGTAATTACTGTCTTGGTGATCATGAAATCCTTAATTAAACATGATCTCTGTGCAAGTCGCCCTCACTGAGGATACTGATATTCTTAGAATCTATAAATTCCTATTAAAGTATGAAGACAAAATGGTAATTGTGGAATATATAAATCTAAAACTAAACAAGTGAACAAATTCAGTAGTTCTGTAAAGACATTTTTAGTTTGGAGGAGGAATTGAAAGGCTAATAAATCTGCTATAAATTTAGCAATTTTTAATATGGGATCTTACAGAAGTTGCTAAACCAAATTTCCAAGCAATCTTAACCCTCCTGATTAGTAACAAGAGGTGCTGGGAGATGACATTTAGCTACATAGTTAGGACACATCTATACAAAAGTGTATTTAATGAAATGTGATATGATGCAATAATCATATTTCTATGAATGAGGAGGGAGAGGGATTTAGATAAACTATCAAAAAGATAATATCACATTATGTGTTTCATAGTTATAGGATAAATGTTAAAAAAAATTAAATACTAGATTTAAATTTAGCCAACTTTAAATAACTTGGTCAGAAATTAACAGATTCTTACTTAATTGATTTTCCCAAATATAAGAACCTCTCAATTTAGGCAATTGTGTGGGAAATGTGATCCATGTTAAAGCTGAATGTCCATTAAATCAGAATATTTTTATGCATTGATATTTTATTATAGCATATTATAAGCATACATTTTATATGTGCATATATATATATTTAAATAATTTATATAATTGTCCATCTTGCAGTTTGTGATTCTGGGTTACATAAGGTTATAACAAAAACAGAAAATAATAAATGAAAATAAAAATGAAGTCCATGCATTCAAGGATTTATTGGAAAAAAATACAATTTTTGCTGCCTACCTGAATGTTTGTTTAATATGAACAGGATGCATATAAACGAAACGTGTGATTCTGAAAGAACGACGTCACTGGTTAAGCACTACATTCCTTCTGTGAAATTATCAGGACAACGTGAAAATGAGCTGAGATACATCCTGCCTTCAGAACACGTGAATAAATTTTCAGGTAATTATCGAGTAAATAAAAATGATTTTAGTTACTCTTTTCTGAAAAAAGCCCATATAGTTGAAGTCACATTAATTTAACTTGCTTTCTATTATATGCCAGGGGGCCTATGTAAATTTATGATGGACTTTTACAATAGAATAAAAGAATTGGAAAGGACCTTAGAGTTTTTCTAATCCAACCATCTGCTCAAGCAGGAAACCTTATATCATTTCAGGCTGTCCAATCTCTCTTAAAAACCTCCAGTAATGGAGCACCCACAATTTCTGAAGGCAAGCCATTCTACACATTCTCACCAATTTCTTTTTATTTCTAGGTTGGATTTCTCTTTCATAAGTTTCCATTTATTGCTTCTTGCCCTGCCTTCAGGTGCTTTGGTGAATAGCTTGACTCCCTCTTCTTAGATCTTAGACCTTAATTTAAACCCTTATTTTAAATTAGAAGGACAAATCAAAGTCAAGCATGTGATTTGTTTTTGTCTAATCAGATTTGTTCAATGAAATCGATCAACAGACAGATCTAGGAGTAATTGACTATGGAGTTACTATGACAACTCTGGAAGATGTCTTCTTGAAATTAGAAGGAAATAAAAAAAATTGTGACGGTAAAGTATTTGGAATATCTTCTGCTGGAGGTACTTTAGGGTAATAATTGAAGAGATATAGCAAAGAGTGCAATGAAGAGATTTGGGTGTGAGAATCTAGAAGGGAGTAAGGAGGGATGAAGGTTAGAAAATGAAGACTTTCTTCAACTGAAATAAATGTACTAATTCCACTTTGAAAATTATCTTAGATTATGGAGTCCGGCATGAAGGGGAAGAAGAAGAACCAGGAAAGGATGAAACAGAACAGGATCTGCTGTTACTGTCAGAGATGGGAAAAGTGACTGTGAAGGGCTTAGAACTCTGGAGACAACAAGTTTGTGCCATTGCAAGGATGCACTTTTTAAACCTCAGGAGGGAATACAAAATCTGGGGAGCCCTGTGAGTGATTTATTAATTATATTTGAAGCAATCTTCCGATGGAATAAGGCCAAAAATAAATGCTTTGATTGACGTTAAAATTTGCTTTCATGAATTGTGAACAAAATAAAGGTCTCTCTCCCTCCCCTCCTCTTTTTTTCTCTCCCTTTCTGTCTCTCCTCTCTTCTTCTCCCTCCCTCCCTCATTCTCCCTCTCCCCCTCTCCCGCCCTGTCCCTTAATGATCATTAAAGGGTCCAAGGATATAAAATATTTATTCTCCAAGGATGGAGACAAATTATGATCTCAGAGAGGGGGCATGGATGATCCTCTGTTATTTGCGAAAACAAATACAAAAATACCTAAGACAAATTTTGCTATACTCCTATTTCACTCTGAAAATATCACATTTTGTCAATGGAGTTTTTGATCCTGTCCATGTTACTTGTTGACTAATTATAAATTTTATTAGAAACTACAGCTACTTTTCTTCATATAAAGATACTATAAAACTATAAAATATACAAAATTATGGGTTGGGGAAAACCTGCTTTGTTTTGTATTACCAGGATTCCATTGGCTTCATATATAGTAAATTATTTTGTTTAATTAAGATTTTTAAATAGGTAGAGCTGCGATTTCCCCCCTCCCCTCAGTGGTTCTAAACTTAAAGGACTTATAAAGATCACTTTTCCTCTAAATAATGTTGCTCTCACTCTGCCTACCTTAATAAACTAAGTAGAATGGCAATGGTTGGATGTTACATCTCTACTATGTTCAATCTTTCTTTCTCTTTTGTTACAGTTTACTAATTTCTGGAATCATTATAATACCTTATATAATTAAAATTGCTTCCTTTGGTGTCTCATTGACCATGCATTATGCAGAGCTTCATCCTGGGTTATACTTTCAGCCGGGAAAATGGAATTTCAAGGAAAACTCTGGACTTCTCATCCTTAACAACACAGGTAAGGGTGAGGAATATAATGTTCTTTTTTTCATAGTATTTATATTACAAATTACAAACACAAAGATAAAAACTAATAAGAAATAAACAAAAGAAAAGAAACAATAGAAAAAAAATCACCATCTATTGAAGTACAACAAATGTTTTTTTCTTCCTGTGTCCCATTCTTCTTCCTTTGCCATCGGATGTTGACGATCATGTTGGCAATCCTGTTACTAAATTTTGTCTAAACCAGTTCCTTAGGTTTTGATATATCCCATATCTTATCTATAAACAAATCCTTAAAACCTTGTTTCAGTCCCATAAAACTCCATTAAGGGTTATCAGAGATAATAACATATTTTAACCGTGATCAAATAAACCGGCTTTATATTTCTTCCTTTTACTTCTAACCATCTTGAACTTTTTAGTCCCTTCAAGTAAGGTCCTAGACCTTCATTTCTTTTAGTTTTTTCTTTGTCCCTTCTCACAAAATTTTTCAAAGCTTTAACAAGCCTCTTTTGTAAATCCAATATATGAAAATTATTCAAGTCACTCTTTCGCTTTATTTATACAGTGCTTTTATTTATTAAGATACTTGCCAGTTTCTTTACTATGTCCAGTATGACATATTTTTCTTATCATTTTTGTATCCAATTGTTTTTAAATAAACATTCAAATCAGTGTCAGTTTTGCCAGGCAAAATTTGTTCCTCTTCCATAACATCTTTTAAACCACAGTCTATCTTTATACATTTTTAATAAACTGATTTCTGTGTCCAGTGTTCAAAAGTGTCATTCAATACATCCAATGTTAAAATAGTTTGATTTACTCTGTATTTATGTTAGGTGTGAGAAGTCTCCTACATTGCTTGTAATCTTTAGTTCCTTTTAGTTCCCTCTAGTGCCCAATTTTTAAAGACTTTTTAAAAAAGAATTTAAAACAAAAACATTTTCCTGTGGCAAGGATTCTTTCTAATTACTTCCAAAATCTAGACAGACAGACAGACAGGCAGGCAGGCAGACAGACAGACCGACCAACTGACCGACCGACCGACCGACAGATAGATAGATAGATGATGGATAGACAGATAGATAATAGACTGATTTAGAATTTGATAAAGGGTAGAGGGTCAGAATTCTCCATCCTAATCTACAATTAAAAGTAAATTGAATATTAGATGTACAATTATATTTAAATATTGTATTGTTGGTTATTTGGTTCTCTTATCTTTCTTTGGAAAGTAAATATCCCATAAATTTATCATGTCCTTCTTTGTTTTATTTTCCAGGTGGAAAAATTGATGATTTTGTCCAGGGAGTAAAGAATCAGAACATTCTGATGGATGTAATCTCAGGTAACAATATCAGTGACCAGCTGGTTCACAATGGGGCCATACAAGTAGACATTGAAGACAAGGTAACATTGAATTCTTTCTTTCTTTTTGGAAAATGAAACAATGGATTTAATGGAATTGACTGAAGAGGTTATAACTGCCTTTTGGGAGTATATTTTTAATTATATATTAAATATAATTAATATATATTTAATTATTAATTAATATAATTTAATTATATTTAGGGCCAACCATGTTTATAGGATATCCGATTTAAAAGAAAAGGAAAAAATGATTGTTCCTTGTTTTTACAGGTAGTCCTTGATTTATGACTATAAATAAACCTGGAATTATAGACATAAGTAGAGTCATAAGTTGAGGAATCACGTGACAAAATTCAACATTACAACCTTTCTTAATGACAGTTGTTAATCAACCACAGCAATTGCTAAGTGATTGTGATAATTGTTAAGCAAATCCATTTTCCCTAAGAGGTTTTTTTTTTTGCCAGAAACTGGAAATAAATGCTAAAAACTGGCAACCCCCCCTCCAAATTGCTGCAAATGTCTATAACAGTGATCTAGTTGCCAAGCTCACCAAATGTGATCATGTTACTACAAGAGTGGGTTCTACTTACCTTTACCACAGGTTCGCAATGGAATCGCGTGCATGTGCTTGCTTTGCTCTCATGCCTTGCTTCTGCACAGGTGCAGATCACTGTTGACGACATCCGGGGCGGTGGGTGGGGCCTCCTGCCGGCTTTACTACCGGTTCTTGTGAACCAGTCCGAACCGGGGGCTACCCACCCTTGTGTTAACACAGGAGGATATGCAAATGTCAGAACTCCAAAAACATGTTACAAGTAGCTCTGAGGAGTCTGTCGTAATTTTGACCAGTTGCTAAATAACCGGTTGTAAGTCAAAGACTATCTGTAATCTAAAATGAGCACAAAGGACACTAGTGGGACATAAACTGATTTGAAACCAAAAGGGATAAAGTATTAAATATGTTTAACATAATTGTATTAAATTTAAGTAATTTTTATCCTAGTTCTCACTCGAAAACCAGATGAAGCCCTTAGGCTATAATTGTTTTCTTATCACTTTCTTCTCTTGATTCATCTATATTCTAACTTGATGCCTTGATTCAGAAATACAGGTTCACGCTTATGTGCCACACAGAAATAACTAACTGCTATCCTGTGCTTACCAACATCATCAGCAATGCATTTTTGCACATGCTTAATTCCACTGCACACATTCGAATTTGGAGTCACCTATTTTTAGTAGTAAGTATTCCAAGAAGATCATAAATACAGAGGCAGAGAACCAATGGGTACATTAAAAGAATCAATGTAGATTTTAAAAAAACATTAAAATGTGGAAGAATCAATCGGTTATACTATTTTAAATTTCATTGTCAGTCGTATCTAAGCTTGCCATGTAAACATATTTAGAACAACTGTTTCATTATAACATATTATCACATATAAAGCATTTTCTTTTAAAAAATCAATTTTCCAGGAAATTAAAGAGGAACATTTTATGTTTGATTTGTTGGAGATACAAATGTTGGAAGCTTTCTTTTTAATGCCTGCTCTTCCACCTCAGTTTGCAATGATGAGCATGCAAGACTACAAGGTAAAATTAATTAAATTTATGTTAAAATATTCCACTGCATTAACAAAGTTGTACTGATTAAAAAGGAAACATCAGATCACTGTGAGGATACATATGTGGCACAGTTTATGTTTTCTATTACAATCCAATTGCCTATATTAACTCTGGTATATTTCTGTTTTGTATGTTTTGGAGGGACACGGTGGCTCAGTGGCTAAGATACTGAGCTTGTCGATCAAAAAGTTGGCAGTTCAGTGGTTTTAATGCCAAGCGCTGCATAATGGGGTGAGCTCCCGTTACTTGTCCCAGCTTCTGCCAACCTAGCAGTTCGAAAGCACGTAAAAAATGCAAGTAGAAAAATAAGGACCACCTTTGGTGGGAAGGTAACAGCGCTCCGTGCTGTTTAGTCATGCCGGCCACATGACCACGGAGACGTCTTCCGACAGCGCTGGCTCTTCAGCTTAGAAATGGAGATGAGCACCATTCCTAGACCTAGAAACATATGTGCGAAGGGAACTTTTACCTTTACCTTATATTCTGTTTAATTAGTTTTCCCTTCTTTTATCTTAAATCTGTTTAATCATAAAAGTCATCTGTGTAGATTTTAAAACCATTAAAAAATAAATCTGTATTCTGTGTAGCTTTTTCTCTCTACATGTAAGAGTTTAGAAATTATAATCTGTAAATGATAGTAGTAATGACCTAAAAAGGTCTGTCTTTTTTACAATTTGACCTCAAAACCTAATCTAACTTCTCCCTCCACTCTGCTCTCTCCCCTCCCCTCCAAATATTTATTTATTTGTTTGTTTGTTTTGCTAGATAAAAGCTCACTCTCAACTCCGAATCTCAGGGCTGCTTCCTTCTGTATATTGGTGTGGACAAGCTCTGGTAGATGTTCCTCTCCACTTTGCCGTACTTCTTTTAGCTCTATGGCCATGGTTTCTAAAATTAATGGTTGAATCCTTTAAGAAACTGAACATTTTAGATTTACTTTTGGTAAGTTTAATTATTTAAATAACATTTAAAACATTTAAAGTTTACACTTTCCCATTATGGGCATCAATAACGTACTTAATACTATGTAGCAAAAGTTCCAGTTTCAGGCTTTGAATGATAGGTTTCTATCTTTAATTATAAATAAATATTTCAATAAATGATTGAAGAATAACAAAGAGAGGCTACTTGAAATTGGGATAAAGGCTCTGTAATCAGCTGAATATCTCCATATTTATTCAGGTAACATCATTATAAGAGAATTTTAGCTGATATAACCAGTGGGCTTGCTGGGGTGTGATGCAGACTCGAGGTTAAGACGTGGGTCGTGTCAACTATAAGATTAGCAGTTTCAGATTCAAGTACCACGTGACTGGGTGGGCTCCTGTTCTTGCCCCGGGTTCTGCCAAGCTAGCCATTCGAAAGCATGCAAATGCGAGTAGTTAAATAGGTACCACTTTGATGGGAAGGTAACAGTGCTCCTGGTGTGCCTTCAGCATGTAGTCATGCTCTCCACATGATCACAGTGAGTGGGAGGGGCAGATACGGTGGAAGCAGGGGACCATATCATGTTCGGGGAGTGCGCACTTGCTACCTTAGAGCAATTGTGCACTCCTGTCCCCAATGCTTTTCTCGTTCCCCAGGCTGCCCAGATTCCCAGGGCCAGAGCTTTTGGGTGATGTTGTGCAATGCCAGGTCCGCTGTTAATAAAGCCCCCCTCATCCACAATCTCATTCAGGAGGGGGGAACGGACCTGATGGGCATTAGGGAGACCTGGTTGGGCCAGGAGGGGGGAGTTCCCCTTGTAGATATGTGCCCACCAGGCTTCCGTGCATTCCATCAGCACGGATGGAAGGGTAGGGGTGGGGGGGAGGTGGTTATTATAAAGGAAGGTCTGGATCCGAGGGAGACCACTGTACCACAGATAGCCGGGTGTGAGTCCCTCTCTGTGAAGTGGGGTCGTGGAGTGCAGATGGGCCTGTTGATCACGTACCTGGCTCCCTGCCACGTGGCAACGCCCCGGCCCGAGCTGCTCAACGTCATAGCTGGGATGGCGGTTGATACCCCCAGGCTTCTGGTCATGGGGGACTTTAACCTTCCATCCGTCGGTGAAACGTCTGAGGCAGCCTGGGAGTTCATGGCTTCCATGATGGCTATGGACCTGACTCAGTTAATTCATAGCCCCACTCACATTGGCGGACACACCCTGGACTTAGTTTTTATCTCTGGTCAGTAGTTGAGTGGCCTTGATATAGGGGATATAGTCATCGAACCCTTGTCATGGTCTGACCACTCGCTCCTTCAACTAGACTTTCTAACCGCTACACCCTGCTGCAGAGAGGCGGAACCGACTAGGTGGTTCCGCTCCAGGTGCCTGATGGATCCTGATAGGTTCCAGATGGAGCTTGGGCCAATTCCTGAGACTCTGGCTCATGACTCGACTGAGGACTTGGTGGCCACCTGGGACAATGCGGCCGCCGGGGCCTTGGACCGCGTTGTGCCTTTGCGGCCTCTGACCCAGCACCGAACTCGCCTAGCTCCTTGGTTCTCCGAGGAGCTGAGGGAGATGAAGCACCAGAAAAGACTCCTGGAGAGCGGTTGGAGGACCAGCCGTTCTGAATCTGACCAAACACTGGTAAGGTCTTATATTAAGACCTACCTAGTGGCGATAAAAGCGGCTAAATCTAGCTATTTTGCCGCTCTTATCGCGTCATCAGATAATCGCCCAGCCACCCTGATCAGGGTGACCCACTCCCTCCTCCAGCTGGAAGCGTGGGATGATCCCTTGCAGGGTTGAGCTGAGGACTTTGTGCAGTATCTGCATGATAAAATCGCTCAGATTCAGGAAGGCTTGGCCTCTGCCTGGGTAACTTCAGATGGGATGACTGAGGCAGGTTTGAGAATGTTACCTGGGAGGAGTTTGATCCTGTGACTCTTGAGGACGTGGACAGGATTCTGGGACGGCTGAATGCGACCACATGTTTATTGGACCCATGTCCCTCCTGGTTGGTGCTGGCTTCGCGGGAGGTTACACGAGGCTGGCTCCAGAGGATTATTAACACTTCTCTGGGTGAGGGTGTCGTGCTGGCCGCTTTGAAAGAAATGGTGGTGAGGCCCCTCCTCAAGAAGCCCTCTCTGGACCCGGCTGTTCTGGCTAACTATCGTCCAGTCTCCAACCTTCGTTTTATCGTGAAGGTTGTCGAGAGTGTGGTGGCGCGGCAGCTTCCCCAGTACCTGGATGAAGCTGTCTATCTAGACCCGCTCCAGTCTGGCTTCAGGCCTGGACATAGCACGGAAACGGCATTGGTCGCATTGATGGATAATCTCTGGAGGGCTCGGGATAGGGGTTGCTCCTCTATCCTGGTCCTATTAGATCTCTCAGCAGCTTTTGATACCATCAACCATGGTATCATGTTGCGCCAGTTGGAGGAGCTGGGGGTGGGAGGCACCATTTTGCGGTGGCTCTCCTCCTACCTCTCTGACCGGATGCAATCTGTGTTGGCAGAGGGGCAGCGGTCAGCCCCGAGGCACCTCATTTGTGGGGTACCGCAAGGGTCAGTCCTCTCGCCCCTCCTGTTCAACATTTATGTAAAGCTGCTGGGTGAGATCATCCGTGGCTTTGGGGTGGAGTTCCATCAGTACGCTGATGACACTCAGCTGTACATCTCCACCCCAGGCCACCCTAACAATACCCTTGAAGAGATATCCCGGTGCCTGGAGGCCGTGTGGGCCTGGATGGGGAGAAATAGGCTCCGACTCAACACTTCCAAGACCGAGTGGCTGTGGCTTCCGGTGTCCCGATATAGCCAGCTGGTGCCATCGCTGGCTATTAGGGGTGAATCACTGGCCCCCACAGAGAGGGCTCGTAACTTGGGTGTCCTCCTGGATGCACGGCTGTCTTTAGAAGAGCAGATGACGGCTGTGGCCTGGGGGGCTTTCTATCAGGTTCGCCTGATACGCCAGTTGCGTCCCTTTCTGGATCGGGACTCCCTACGCACAGTCACTCAGGCACTCGTCACTTCCTGCCTGGACCACTGCAACGCTCTCTACATGGGGCTCCCCCTGGGGTGCATCTGGAGGCTCCAGCTGGTCCAGAACGCGGCAGCGCAGGGGATTATGGGAGCAACAGGGCACTCCCATGTGACACCTCTCCTGCGCGAGCTGCACGGGCTCCCAGTGGTCTTCCGGGTGCGCTTCAAGGTGTTGGTGACCACCTTTAAAGCGCTCCATAGCATAGGGCCGGGGTATCTACAAGACCGCCTGCTGCTACCAATAGCCTGCCACCGGCCAATATGCTCGCACAGAGAGGGCCTCCTCAGGGTGCCATCCGCCAGACAATGTCGGCTGGCAACCCCCAGGGGGAGAGCCTTCTCCGTGGCAGCACCCACCCTTTGGAATGACCTACCCCCAGAGATTCGGGGATATCAGACCTCCGGACTTTTCACCGAGCCCTGAAAGCTCATCTATTCCATCTAGCTGGGCTGGCTTGACCCCCATCTGTTTTGGTTTTAATTGGAACTTAGTTTTAATTGGGTTTTAAATTAGGCCGAAAATTATTTAATTATTTTAAATTGTTTTTTAAATTTTGTAGTGTTCTGTTTTATTCCGGCTGTTCACTGCCCTGAGTCCTGCAGGAGAAGGGCAGTATACAAATTTAATAAAATGAAATGAAATGAAATCATGGAAAATGTCTCTGGACAATGCTGGATGTTTGGCTGTGAATCGGAAATGAGCACCATCCCCTAGATTTGGACATAGCTGGACAAACCTATATCTTTTTTTTCTAGCATTCTTTTATTTTGCTATTTTAATATATAATTTAAAAAAATACAAGTGTGCATTGTTTCTTCTGGCATACAAATTAATTTAAAGACTGACAGGACAAAACAAGAGGATGGTAGAACATTTGTCACACAACAAAAGCAGACCTGGATCGCATCCCACTAGGCAAAAACAAATAAAATAGTCAACCTGCACATACTTAACCCATTAAATTAAAACTTTAGAAACCTCAAAGTAGGTTAAAGAAATATGTGACGTGCTGAATTTTATATAAACTTCTAAGTTTATACTCATTTACTGTTGGAGCTATCTCTAGAATCAAGCAATGCAAAACAACATGCTTCAGCATCCTTTTTCTACATTTGTTCTGCCCCAGCTACGGACCCCAAAGAACGCAGCACACACAAAGTCCATACAAACCTTAATTTACTAATTAAAGATGAGTAATGAGCTTTCTTAGTAGTTGTTCAAACACAAGTACAATAAATCAGTCTTTTCTGAACAAGGGCTGTTAATTTAACTTCATTAACAGCCGACAAGAATTCAAAGAATAATAACTCAGTTCTGAGGCACAGTATTTCAGATAACCATAATTTTATTGTGGTTGGCAGAATGCCCAGAAGCAATTTGCAGGAAAACTGATAAGAGAGAAACAAGAGCCAAATCAAACGTTTTCTGTAATCAAGACGGAAAGGAATTTGAACAAAGTTGTTTCCTGCAAATTGCATCAGTTGTCGTCCTTCCTTAAATAGGCTATGGTAGTGGCCAATTAGCCCCAAGCCTTACTCTTGAGGAGACCTCCTCCTGAGGAGCCACTCCTGCCTTTTCGCAGCTCTGTGCGCCCATGTATCAAGAAGAGGCTCCTCCTCTTCTTCCTCTTCACTTATGGGAGCTTCTGGAGGTTCTGAAGGCCCTGGCTGAATCCCCACCTCTGGCACCACATCTTTCCAGCCTCCTCATTGTCCGACTCGAGTGCCAACTGCACAGGCTGCTGGCGCAGCACCACACCAGCCTCCTCGCTGTCAGAATCAGCTACTAACTGCACAGACCACTGACAGGCCACAACAACATTATAGCATAGATCGCATATGTGAAATAGTTCTTAATAACCCTTGGCACAAACACTGCATTCTGACAGAATGAATATATATAGGACATATTTATAACATAGTAAATCCACATTTTTGGAGGGAAGGGTTGTCCAATAAAGGGAACTGTCCATGAAATTCAAATGGGATTTTTATACATGTGAAATATACAGCTTATGAATAGATTTTGTGGATTGCATCTAAAGTCTGCTAAACTTAAGTCCTTAAATCAAATGTTTAATATAATATACTTTTGTAAGTGTTACTATTTAAATGTTACTTATATTTAAATATTTAAAATATTGCATATATTAATATGAATAATTTATTTCTATTTTTCCAGAAATGTAGCATACCATTAATTTAAGGCCTTATTTTTAAACAGATGATATTTCTACTTGGTTATGGTATCTCTATGGTCCTATTCCTATATGTAATGGCCTTCATATTTCGTAAAAAGATGCATACTGCCAGTTTTTGGTCTTTCATCTTGATATTAGTAAGTATGCGACCGAATCATTCACTTCTCCTCCCCCCCCCCCCCCCCGCATAGGTGTCCTTGACTTGCAACCATTCATTTAGTGGCTGTTCAAAGTTACAATAGCACTGAAAAAAGTGACCTATGACTGTTTTTCACACTTATGACTGTTGATCAGAATTTGGATGCTTGGCAACTGGCATATGTTTGTGTTGGTTGTAGTGCCCAGAGTAGACTACCTGTCTACTGGCTGGTGGAAACAATGACAGATGTAGCAAAAAGTTGCCTTGCAGTGAGATGGGTGGCAAATAGATTTAATAAATGAATAAATAAATAAAAAGATAATTGTCTAAGATAATGTTGCTATGCACTCATTATAGACCAGGGGTATCAAACCCAAGGCCTGCGGGCCAGATCTGGGCACCATGTGGTTGGATCTGACCTGCACCACCATCCTGGAAATGGCAGGGGGACGGCTCATGTCACTTCGGCCAGGGCCAGGGCCACCCATGCGCACACTGGGATGGGGTCAGCCGGGCCTGTGCTCGTGTGCGCTTGTGCAATGATGCTCCCCCTTAATGCGAATGCTTGTGGATTTCAATTTCACTCTCTCCTAGTCTTTATGGTTGCAAAGAGACTGTTCTGATTTATTTCTGTCACCTTGTGACTTATTTTATAGATTTAGGTATGCTTTACCTCAGGGGTGAACGCTCCCGGTTCAGACCGGATCGCCCAATCTGGTAGCGATGATGGCAGGTGGTTCGGAGAACCGGTAGCAAAAATCTCTGCGCCCCCCCTCCCCCACCATGCCCAGTTGAGCCGCCCGATCATCAGAGGGTTTTTTTTTTACTTTTAAAAGCATTTTTTTTACAACTTCTTCCATGGAAAAAATGCTTTTAAAAGTAAAAAAAAAAGCCTCTGATGATTGCACGGCTCAGCTGGGATCTCAGAGGCTTTTCAAAGCATTTTTTTTCTGCAACCTCTTCAGTGGAAGAGGTGGTTAAAAAAATACTTTGAAAAGGCTCTGATGATCAGGCAACACAGCTGGGATCATCAGAGCCTTTTCAAATAATTTTTTTAACCACCTCTTCCCTGAAGAGGTTGCAGAAAAAAATGCTTTAAAAGTCTCTCTGACGATCCCAGCTGAGTTGCCTGATCATCAGAGAGACTTTTCAAAGCATTTTTAAAAACAATCAGGCAACTCAGCTGGGATCATCAGAGAGTCTTTTAAAGCATTTTTTTCTGCAACCTCTTCAGCGGAAGAGGTGGTTTAAAAAAATGCTTTGAAAAGGCTCTGACGATCCCAGCTGTGTTCCTGATCAGCAGAGGCTTTTCAAAGCATTTTTTTTTGCATTTGCAGAAAAAGTACTTTGAAAAGTTAAAAAAAAAGTTGGCCATGCCCACCCAGTCACATTACCCCCCCTAAGCCACGCCCACAGAACCGGTAGTAACAAATTTTACATTTCACCCCTGCTTTACCTGCTATTCCAGAATGTGTATGAGAGTTGTGTACATGTTTCTTTAGGTGTTCTTTGGTTTATCTTTCACATCACATCTTGAAGACTGCAATTGTCTTTACTGATCCCGTTGGACCTATTAGTGTCTAATTGGCATGTCTTGAGATGAGGCAATCTTGTATTCCCATTATCTCTCTTTACAGTAAAGCAGAGTAACTGTTAAAATAGCAGTCAGAACCTCTGAATAAGTTGTATAGCAAAGCTACTACTGTACATTATATTGCCTTCCAGGATTCTAATGTTTTACTCTCTGTCTTTCTTTATCCTTTTCTTTTCAGTTGTAACACAGTTCTCTCCACTGGGAATCTATATGCATGCTCAACTGATTTTGATCAACATTTTATGTAAACCTATATAACCTAGTAGTTCTATCTCTTGGCTTGTTCAGGAGCAAGAGACCAATGACTCAATGTAATTTGCAAACTTTGGAAGGTGATAGAGCAATAATTTGGATTCTCTCTAACTGCCATCTTTTGAGCAGTAGCTTTATCCCAACAACCATTGACACATTTTCACAACTGAGACAATGAAATTAGCAAAGTGAAGAATTCAAACCTAGTTTTCTGCAGCAGGTTTAATTGCAGAAGTTGAAAGGAATGAAAATTGAGAGTACTAATTGTAACAGACATATATAAACAGGTCCAGAGACATTTCTTAGAATGCAATTTTAGCTGGGGTGTAAATTTAAGGAGTAAAAGGCACAACAGACTTTATGGAAAGGGATACCTGGGTGAAGAGGTTTAGCAAGTTAAAAGCATTAATATACTTTCTTATTTCATTTTAGGTGTCTGTGATTTCATTTGAAATATTAGTAACATCTAATAACCAGCTATATCTACTTGATATTTTCATTCCTACATGTCCAACTATGACTCTTCTATTTTCCTTTTCAATGGTAAGATAAAATGCAGCACTATCTATCGGGTCTATGACAATTCACCACGGCCAACTGACTATGACCAACTTGCCACAGCCACCTCACCACAGGATAAAACTTACACTAATATCAAAGAAACGGTGGAATAGAATCATTAAAGAAAGGATGCAAAAGGAGGGACAGAATGAAATGTGAATGGCAAAAATTAAAATATTTTTTTATTTATTTTAAACAATTAAGTAGAATTGTTACATTGTACTGCAGTGAGTTGTCCTGTGGTGAATTGGCCATGATGAGTTGGCTGTGGCAAGTTGGCTGCGGCAAGTTATCCCATTCCCCTGTCTGTAAGCCTGTTCCTGTGAAAATTGGGGCAGGTTTAGGGCCTTACAAATTTCTCCATCATATTTATGGATAAAGCCATTGGATGGACAACTACTAAATTGCAGTAATTGGCCTCAAGTTCCAATCCTGAAGTCCCCATCTTTTTTCATTCTATTTCAATATATTAGCCTTTCTGCCAATTCCCTAACTACCAGAGTAGTCTAAGGAACAATTCTTCCCTGCACTTCACAGATCCAATAAGATCAGATATGCTGCTCTGTGACCACTTATGGCCATGAACTTTTCTTCCTTACTTCAATTCAGAAATGAGTGTTAAGACAACTCTATATACAGTGTTTCCCTGAAAATAAGATGCTGTCTTATATTTTTTTGAACCCTGAAATAAGCGCTTGGCCTTATTGCGATGCGCTCAAAAGCCCGATTGGTCTTATTATCAGGGGATGTCTTATTTTTGGGGAAACAGGAACCTACCTGGAACCTACAGATTTGCAAATAGATTTCTGCAGTAAAAGTAGAAAAAAATAACTTTACACAACAACAGCATTTTATGGCAAACATCTACCAGTTTACATTAGCATCATTCATTTTCCCAACTTTGCTGCAAACCCTTGGGCTACATAAATTTGATGATTAGACATACACTCCAGTTCCATTCCTATTCACACATTTTGATATGTGAAATGGTAGAAAGGAACGTGTTATTTAAGAAAGGTAAAGGGACCTACATTGTATCTTGGGATGCTCCTTTGCCTTTCTAGAAATCTGGTGCAACCATCATCAAGCTCATCAGAAGTTCCTTAGGAAACTATGTCTACATAAGAAAATGGAAGAATCCCTTGAGTCAAGTTTTTTTCCTGTTGTCTATGAAGTTTTCAATAGAAGAGAATATTTGTAGCCCAGGATTGAGCTGTGAGGTTCTTGGTGCTCTCTGAGCTTGGTTGTTTTCTTGAAGATGTTTCATTACCCAACTGGATAACAACATCAGTGCACTAGTGATGTTACAGTGTTTCCCCGAAAATAAGACCCTGTCTTATATTTTTTTGAAGCCTGAAATAAGCGCTTGGCCTTATTGCCATGCGCTCAAAAGCCCGATTGGGCTTATTATCAGGGGATGTCTTATTTTGGGGGAAACAGGATACTTAGTTGGGAAATTATAATGCTACCTAGTTGAGTAATGTAACTGCAAGAAAGCAACTAAGCTCAGAGGGCACCAAGGACTCTACACTAAGTAGTTTTCTTTGTAAGAGTACAAAAGGGGATTGCCATTGCTTTTTTGGGGGAAGATTTTTTTAACTTCCCTGTTTAGTTTACACTCTGGCATTTCCTGATGGTATTCCATTTGTATGTTAGCTTGCCCAGTAGGTTTTCTGTCACCACCAATCTGCAGCACAATTGGCAAATAAAAACAAAAATTTCAAAACACTACCAAGCCTCATACAATCATCTTCTAAAGAACATGAAACCAGAAATTTTATCTATTGGGGACAAAGAAACTTCCAGGTCCTGGAACTGAGGAACTGGACTAGGCATAACAAGCAATCTAAGAATAAGAATAAACTTTTTAATTGTGGATCTAATACTGTTGCTCTGTGCTTTATTCTTACTCTGATTTGTTCAGTTAATCCATGGTAAATGCTTCATCGTTCCCAAATTATGCCACCAATGAAGATGTATACCAATAAAACATTGTAAAAAAGCACAACAGTTGTATCACTGGTTTTTTTGTCTTGAAGGACAATTTTATGAAACCTTTTGTTTGTAGTTGAAAAAAATGATATGTAGCTAGGTCATCCTTTGCTTCTGGAGAAACCAGTAACTTTCTTTTAAAAGTTTTGTTTTACTTTCAGAGTGAATTGTATAAACTGTACTTAAGAACTTTATTGACTGCTTTTTTATCTACATTTTTATATAGATGCTGAGTTTTTTTTATGCATTTGGTGGTAATGATATTTTACATATCTGGATAGCTGCCTTCATGGTGAGGAACAAACATATTATTCTTATAGCAAGGAGATTTAAAAAATAATTTTTAGAAAAGCATTAATATAGTCAGATTATCTTATTATCCAAGAAGTTAATATCTACATCTATGTATATCTTCACATAAATGTACATAAATGCAGCCAATGTCAGATTCTAGAGATTCCTGTTAGAATTGCAGCATACCTGCAACTCAGTTGTGCACTAATCCCATCTAATTCTAATATGTTAAAATAATAAACTAAAATGGAGAGCCAGTTTGTTCTAGTGGTTAAGACACCAGGCTAGAAAGTGGGAGACCACTTCTAATGGTCTAATCCCACTTTAGGTATGAAGTCCAGATGGGTGCCTTTGGGCTAGTCATATTCTCTCAACCTAAATCAGAGTTGTTATGAGGAAAATAGGAGGAGGAAGGTGTGCTGGATATATTTTCCGCCTTGAGTTATTTGTAAAAATAAGAGAGGCGGGATACAGATAAATAACTAAAAATCCCTGTGAGGTTAAATAGTGAAGAAGGAGGTTTTTTTCTGACCCAGATAAATCCAAGAGACTTGCAGGAATATGGATGATCATCTTCTTCAGGCAGGAAATTATGCTGTACATCATGGGTGTCAAACTTGCCAGGTCACATTGCCATCAATGACATATCACAATGTTTTTCCCCTTCGCAGAGCTGGGGTGAGCGTGGCTTCCACATGATGCATCGGCCCCCAGGCCGCCAGTTTGACACCCCTGCTGTACATCAATAAGTGGTGGCATTTAGTATTTGGTATGCTGGCTTCAGAAGTGTGGTGGCATCCTTTTCACATCTGCCTAAGCCTTCTAATTCAGTATGGATTGTGAGGTAGCTGATACTGGCACTACTTGAAAGGACATCAGTATAAATATTTTTCTACTATACTAATATAAAAGATTGAGTAAAGTCTTCCTTCTCTAATTATTAAGTCTGACATAAAATCATTGTATATATATATGTTCCCTAAATCTAGATATATTTAACCAAATACAGAATTAAATGTATTAAATTAAGATCTGTCTATGGCTGTACATATGTTCAATATAATTTTCTGTTTGTGTTTTTATGTAGCCTTACATCCACAGTATAATTTTCCTTTTTTTACTTCGCTGTCTGGCTTCGAAATATGACAGACCAGTTATGAGAAGAGATCCTGTATTTAGGTTGGTATATATGGTAGTAGGCTCAAGGAGGGAAAGTGTGTGACTATAGGCATGCATCGGTTGTTTGGTTGTTTGGTTGTTTGGTTGTTTGGTTGGTTGGTTGGTTGGTTGATTGATTGATTATGTGTCACTAAGTTATTTTTGACTCCAAGTGACCACATACATAGATTTTCTCCATGATGATCTATTCCTAACTTGTGATTTTTGATCTCCCATTGATTGCTCCTGTAACTGAGTCATCCACCTTGCTACTGGTCATCCTCTTCTTTTTCCTTCCATTTTTCCCAGCATTAGAATTTTCTCCTGAGACCTAGGTCTTTATTTATATATCACATTTAGAAACTGCCCATCTCTGGCTCACAGCAATTCTGTAAAATATAATATTAATAGTAACACCAATGCAATTGTAATGTAGTTTTTTTTTAAAAAAAAATGATAATGCAAAGAGGAATAAATATGTTTTTTTTAAAAAAATAACATTTGTGATTATTGAATGTTGTGATGATGGGATCCATTCTGAAAGAATTTCCTGTCTCATGGCTGACTGAAGATAGTTTTGCAAAAGAGTAGAAATGACCATGGTGAAGAATGAAAGACCACTGAAGAAGTCGATCTCTTGAATTTCTCCAGAGAAAGAGAGAATGTAAGATCACCCATGAGTGCTCTGAATGGCAACTCCTTGTGAGACGTCCATAAAGCAGTGTGTTTGATGCCACGAACTGAGGGAAACAACATCTTTGCTTTCAGGAACAGCAGAGCCTTTACAAAGGATACTAAGCCAGCTGAACTAATTTCTAATCACATTCAGAAATGTTCAGTTTAACCATTTCAAAAAGGCAAGCTTTATTTGACACTTGGTGAGTGTTAAATAAAACAAACAAACAAAAAAACAAACAAACATATGGAGGAAGATGTCCTGTAAATTATCCAGTTTGCAAGGCATATAGCTTTGTATGTCAACACAAGTACCTTTATTCTCTTTTTAAAATAATTTTTAATTTTACAAAATGGTGATTGAAATAGCTGGAGGAAGATTGAAAGAACATTGTTCAGATTGTTGCTGCTTTTGTTGTATTGCAATTTTACCTTGTATTTATATTGTGTTATTCTCATTATTGTGTTTTGTACATTATTTACATTCTTTTGGAGTAAATTGACTTATAAATTTACTTCTTTGAAACCAAGCTGGTGTTAGTAACCATTCCTTTTGTAAAATATACTTTAGTTATAGGATTTCCTTCAATAGGCTGTTCTAAGTAATTTGCATGTTATCTGCAGGATAAAGTTCTTCATATCCGTTTGAAGTTAGATTCTGGATAGGTAAGTCCAATTGAGGTGATAGGCATTATCCAGTATGAGTCAAGTTGCTGAATATTGTGAACCACTGATAGATTGGTTACCTGGTTTGCTAAAGTGGCTTAGGAATTGACAAGAGTTCGTTTAATTCAAAATAGTGAAGAAACATTGATAACAAGGGAAAGGAGGACCATCAAGCACTCTAATCATGCCACAATGATGGAGAAAATGGGAGCAAAGAAAAGCAGTAATATAAATAATAGTGCTGCACAAGCATTGAGTAAGTTACCACATGAGATCTCCACCAACCTTCTACCTCAAGGTTGGACTCCTGATTGCTTTCTAGTTGAAATCAACATTTATCCTTTAGTACTCAGTCACTTCAGACTTGTTGTATCTTTGATCCCTAGGATTTCTCCACAAAGAAAAACCCATCAGAATCCTGAGGAGCTCAGTGAAGAGACTGATAGAGATGTCCTAGATGAAAGGACAAGAGCTCAGAATGCACTGGCTTCTGACAATGAAGAAGAGGTAAAACGTAACTAGTGGGCTTTTCAAATTTTGAAAAAATACATACAGTATGAATTGCTGCATTTATATTTGTGATTTGGTTATGAAGTATTACATGGTGCAAGGACATAATTATCAGGATTGCTTTCAGGGATACTAAGATACAGTTGAAGAAAGAAAATACAAGAGTCTAGAGTTGCTAAGGTGGCATTTTCAAAAGACCTACGTGTCCTGTGTACCAGGTCATCCGGATATTGTTGTATTGCAATTTTACCTTGTATTTATATTGCATTATTATCATTATTGTTTCCTTGTTTTCTACATTATTTACACTCTTTTGGAGTAAATTGCCGTATAAATTTACTTCTTCGTAACCATGCTGGTATTAGTAACTATTCCTTTTGCAAAATATACTCATTAGTTCTATGTACAGTACAGGTAGGAATTTTAGGAGGCTTTGCTTGGTACTGAGAAAACTGCGAGCAGAAGCATAACCTCGACAAAATGAGTTATGGAAGCATCAGGGATATGAGTCAGATTATTTCTCCTTAGCTATGAAAATATAAATATTTTAAAACTTTAAAATGGAGACAGTTTCTCAGAGGCCAGAAATATCTTTCAGCAATAAAAATGAGGTGCAAACCACCAAAATGTTGTTCACTTCTGTGAGGATAACATGGCATTCTCGATGCTGAAAAACTAAACACTCTTTAACTGAAACAATTATTGTAGGCGGAACCAACATACACAGAATATTCAAAAAGGATACAATAGTTGTATGCTTGTAGCAGCACTTTCCCAAGCCATGGAAGAGGGATAGTAAATGAGATAGAACTATGAAAGAATAAATAAATATGTTTTAAACTTCCCAAGGAAAGCACATTCAGACAACTCTGGAATGGTCCATATTTCTCATCTGGATTAAACTAATCTGGCTATTCTGGATCCAAGCAGATTTAATAAGGGAACTGTTGATGTTTCTGTCCCAGGTGAAAGATAATGCCTATTTGGCTTTTTCTGAATAAACAAATGATAGAAATATATCTATCTTTGTGTGTGTTATATATACACTGTGTGTGTGTGTGTTTGTATGTGTATATACATATACACACACATACATATACATATGTGTTTGTGTATGTACCGTGTTTCCCCGAAAATAAGACCCCCGTCTTATATTTTTTTGAACCCTGAAATAAGCGCTTGGCCTTATTTTAGAGGAGGTCTTATTATTTTGGGGCACATGGAGCAAGACGGGGCTCCTTTTGCCTTCTTACCTGATTTCCAGCTCTAGCTCCCTAACCAGAAAAACTGGTGGGGACCGGCTGCACATGTGTTTAAATATTTTCGGGGAGGGCTTATTTTGAGGGGGGTGGGCTTATTTTAGTGCATGCATTCAAAAGCCTGATTGGGCTTATTATAAGGGGATGTCATATTTTCAGGGAAACATGGTATATGTATGTTCATATGTGTGTGTGTATATATCTTTCCCCTGGTTCAAGTTGATGAAGGGAGGAGAACTTGTGGCTCAGAAGGTTAGTTCAACTGCCTAACATGCAGGAAGCCCAAGTTCAAATCCGAGTAAGAGTATGGCTAGCTGATGAAAGCTAAATTTCTTTATCAGCAAAATATAAATTTTATATATTATATCTCACACACACACACAAACATCTCTATCTCTCTCCTCTTTGTTTAGAAACCAGTTATCATTGTCCACAACTTGCGCAAAGAGTACGGGAAGGATTGTTCTATTCCATTTTGCAACAGAAAGCAGAGGAGAAAATTGGCTACCAGAAATGTTTCTTTTTGTGTTAAAAAAGGTAATATGTCCCTCAAATGCATTTAATCAAATACAACAGCAGCCATTTGATGAGAGAAGACCGTGCCTCTGTGCTTTGAACCCTACTTCTTAGGAAAATTTAAAAAATACTCTGAGATTCCTTAAAGCAGCATTTACAATACATTTTAAAGCTATATTTTAATAGCAATAATTTCTTTGCAGGAGAAATATTAGGGCTTCTGGGACCAAATGGTGCTGGTAAAAGTACAACAATTAGCATGATAATGGGAGCTGTGGCTCCAACTGCTGGGCAGGTATGTGTAATTTTTACTTTAGAAAGAAAAGTATATTATGGTCTTTCTGTTATTTATTATTGCATGGTAATACTGGGTATCCAGTTTAGGAAGGTAATAGCAATATAACCACTTTAAATAATATTACTGTAATATATCAGAGAATAGATGAAGAAAAGACAGAGACCCATTGAAAAGGCCTGTTTATTAATTTATCAAAGGCCTAATAATTGGAGGGAAAACTTTTTGTGGAGCTTCCTTTGTCACCTTCATTGCAACTTAGTTATCCACAGTCCTTATGCTCTGCCATATTGTCTGCTTCTGCATTGTTCGTATATTGTGCTAGATCTCCTCTTCCTTCTTAGATAACATTAAGATCTTTAATAAAATTCCTGATTTAATATAAATGACAGTTGTTATTGATGAGAAATGCACCTTGTCACATCTATGATATTTCAAAGTGTATTCTCACATTGGACAAAAGCAAATGAGGTCTTCATGCTGCCTATTTGGAACAGGTGCATATTAAAGGAGCGGATGGAGCTGTGACAGAGGAAAATGCTGCTCTCGGCTACTGTCCTCAGGAGAATCTGCTCTGGCCCAACCTGACCATGAAAGAACATTTGGAGATTTTTGCAGCTGTAAAAGGGATCAGGAAGGATGATGCTACGATGGCCATTAATAGGTAGTGAAGCCCAAGATATTGTTTTTATTACAAAATTTATTTCCCAAGATTGTTCATTCTTAGGTAGGGTTCCAAAAAATAGCGGACAAGCGGGGGGGGGGGGGGGTGTTTAAGTAGTAAAAAAATAGTTGGAGGATTATTGCGATCAATTAGATTGAAACAATTTAGCATCTCATATACTGAATCGGTGAAATTATACCACTTTTCTAGGTACGCAATGGCTCCTTGATACATGTTGATGGCTTCTTTCTTGAAGAAGACAAAACGTGATTCTCCTATCCTTATTCTCTTAAACTGTACAGCTTTAGATTACGTACCATTTCATCATAAAGCTTTTGAATAAAAAAAATGTCCACTATTTTGTGAAAAAAAATAGTGAACATAATGTGAAAAAAGCGGACTGTCCGCTCAAATAGTGGACACCTGGCAACCTTATTCTTAGGAATTGAATTTCTCAGGCTATATGTTTGAAATAACTCCAATACTCTGGAAAGTATTAAATTGCTTTCTGAGTAGTTAGCAAAAAACAGGCATTCTTGTCAGGGATGAGTTCTACTTACCTTTACCACTGGTTCGCAATGAGATCGCGCGCACGCGCTTGCTTTGCTCGCACGCGCAGAAGCTTCTGCGCCTGCGCAGATCACTGATGATGACATCTGGGGCAGTGGGTGGGGCCTCCCACCGGTTTTAGTACCGGTTCTTGCGAACCGGTCCGCACCAGGGCAACCCACCACTGATTCTTGTGTATTTAAGTAACACATACACACATATCCATTTCTATTATTTTATTGCAGCGTGCTGTGTTTTGCAATTGTCATACAAAGAGCCTCACGTAGAGATTAAAACAGCAAAATTTCTGCTTTTTTCAGAATAACTCGAGTTCTAGACCTTGAAGAGCATTTAAAAAAGGCAGCTAAGACATTATCAGCAGGAATAAGTAGAAAAGTAAGCTCTGTGATTCATTGTATTTTAGCTACAGGTCTTCTGATATCATATCCAGCTGTGCTTTGACATTTCTCCTTTTAAACTTCTTCTTCAATGCAGTTTTTGTCCAGCTTGTCTGCTCTCTGAAAGTATTTCCATAAAATAAAGACATGAAGTTGAGAAAAGAAGAGACAGGACTGAAGATAAGGGAGGAGGCCTTTTGGCATTGAGGAGCCATGCTAAGACACCATGGATATCTGCATTTTATGCTGGCAAGCCACCATGCATAACTAAAATTAGTATGATGTGCTCCTTGCTTAAAAAATATGTCAGTCTTAGGAGACCATGCTAAAGAATGACACAATAGCATGTTCCCGAGTACTCAAGCACAAAAACTTATAAACTGACTTACTTTTTTACATAGTATTGTGATATTTTGCATTCCTCAATTGTTTTATGAAATTCTGTTATATTGTTGTAGGAATCATATAGATTTTCAAGGCACCTTAAAAATCTGAGGACATAGACAACCATATAGAACAAAACTGTACCTGCTTAAGAATAATTGGGTAGTGATTCTTAATATCCTGATTTACATTATGCAGTTTAGTTTGTAATGGCTGCATTGTCATGTATTGTTGGTGGGCTGAAGTATCTGGAAGCTCTATGGAATTATAAATGAATTAAGCATGCACAAATTTACCCCAAGAGACTTGTAGACTTTGTTGTAATTGAATAACTCTCCTGATAATTGACTTAAAAATCTAAATCGATAGTTACTGAGAATTTGTTACGTCTCCAAATGTATCTTGTGTTAAGACTGTTCTCAAGCCTGATGAGGTTTGTAGTGGAACAGAGTGAAAGAATATTTTTGCCCATTCCAGTCCTTCAAGAAGATATCATGTAAAAATTAAAATGCCTTTTAATGATTCAGTTTATTGGTTAGAATCTCAGAACACTAACATTAGTTTGTCCCACTGATACGTTGCTTTTCCATTTGTGCAGCTATCATTACGAAAACGTGTGTTTGAAGAACATACTGAAATGTATATTCTTCACATTTCCATCTTTTGTATGTGTAAAATATTTAAGAGGATTTAATATAATTTCTTGCATTTCAGTTGTGTTTTGCTCTGAGCATTTTGAATAATCCTACCGTGTGGATGCTAGATGAACCAACCACTGGCTTGGATCCCAAAGGAAAACACCAAGTGTGGTAAGTTCTGTACATTAAACATTTAGGAGTAGGTTTGCACACTTAACAGTTGTAATAAAAAATCATCTCCAATGTCTTATTTTTTTATAGCTCAACAATCAAGTATGTATTGTTTGAATTATTGAAAAGTTTTTGACAAAATTGACCATGGAGATTTGATTTCCACTCTTACCTCTTGTAGCTTCTTAGTGTGCTGTTGGAAAATGTTATTTTTGTATCTGTGTATGTGATGAATCTCAGGCTTTCTAGAGACACCTAGCTGTCTTGACTTTATTCATTAAAATAGAATTTTGCAAGGTTTTCAGTGTCCTCCTCTTCCAATGGAAATGCATCAGGCTATTTCTCATTGAAACTGACAAGTCACAAAAAATAAAATTAGAATAGAATAGAATAGAATAGAATAGAATAGAATAGAATAGAATAGAATAGAATAGAATAGAATAGAATAGGAGCCAGCCAATCTTAGGACTTATGAAATGCCCATTGACATCATGCCAGTGAAATGGAAGGAGATAAGAGAATTAGCTATTTTTGTCTTCACCATTCCTTTTGAAAAAAAATATACTTGAATCTAGAGAGTCTCCAGGAATAGCACAAAGCTGATACTAATTTTAGTTTATTTATTTATTAGATTCAGGCATACTAAGTGTTCTGGCTTGTATGTTCCACTCATCAGTTAAAGCTGAATCATAGCAGAATTCAGATTTCCTTCATTTTCATCAGTTGAATGGTTTCTTTAGGAGAGCAATTCACACCATGTTGCAGAACAAGGATAAAGGTGCCATTTTGACAACTCATCATATGGAGGAAGCAGAGGCACTGTGTGACCGAGTAGGTATCATGGTGTCTGGACAGCTCAGGTAGGTTTTCTAGTGCATGCTTTCTTTGTGGAGCAGATAGGACTTCCTTGTAGACTTTTTCTCTTTTTGGTTATGACGGATGAAGTTCAAACTCTGAAATAGAGTAAGCAATAGTGGAGTTCTTAAATGCCACAACACATTCAAGCATTATGCGAAGAGTGTTATGGTAATGCATGCAGTAATTTATATTTATAGAAGAAACCCTTTAGGTGCACTGATTCTCATATGCAAAGAATTTCTGCATGAAAAAAAAGGGCACAAACATCCTCTGCATCCTCTCACATTAGCTTTGACGATTACTCAGAAGTTGTTGCAGCTAATGCAAAGTGCTGCAGTGTACACAGATGATCTCCTGCTGTGTGGTCTGATGGATACTCTTCTCCTATTTTCTGATTAATCAAAAACAAAACTCCAAATGTTCTACTGACAAACAGATGTTAGTTTGCTTAATTGGAATGTTGCCCGAAAATGAGTTACGCAAGTTAAATTTGGTAGTGTTAAATATGGTACTGTCTGCTGATATCCCCATTCAGGGGGAAAAGAAAGAAAGCAAGCAGGCAGTATTCTAGCCCCTTTCCCACTTAATATTTAGGTTGCTCAATTGTGTATACCATAACTAAAAAGAATTCTACTTTTCTTAACTCTATGGTGGACAATTTAGCTGTGCTTCTTTATGCTGCTGATGTGACTATTCTTTCTTTGACTCATATTGGTCTTAGAAGAGGTCTTTAAGCCCTAGTGATACATTGTAGGAAGTAAAGATACACCAAAACCAAAATAATGGGATTTGTTGTTACGGAAAAGAACTTGGACAATACAAACTTTAGTGGCAGTTAAACAATAATATTATAGTCCAAGTATCATCCTTCAAATATCTTGGCATTTTTGGTGTCTGGTGTGAACAAATTTAATCTACTTCTAATGAGCCTAATAATAGTGCTAAAGCCAGTCCAGATTCCTAAGGGTGCTGTTTTGTGTTCTGTGTTGCATTTCAACCTTAACAATCTACTTTGAAACTGGAATGATCCTGCTGGAACGCAAAAATCAGCTCTATATCTCGCTTAAGCTTCATCTTTCCAGTAATTCTCTATCCATCATAAATCTTTTTGACACATTTTCCTCTTCTAGGAAAACTAGAATCCATAATGATCTAGGCCAATGCAACTTCTAGTGTCAAGCTCTGTTGGCTATGAAACTATTAAGAGTTAGAGTCATACTCTGGCATCCTATGTTCAATATAACTTTCCAAATAGATCGAAGTGACCTAGATAATTAATACTGGAGGGATATAAACAGGAAACCCTCCTCTCTTATTTTGTGCTATCTATCCTACACACAATAGAGTCTCTTTCTTTGGCCTGCTTTCATGACTTGTCCCCAGTGATATTGTAGAGAAGTGTTTTGGTCTGTTTTTCCAGAGCGAATATGTTGCTGTGATCTGGAGGAACTAGAGCCTCTCCTCCACATATCCCTTCCATGTCTTATTTATACAATGAGGATCAGGGTTGGGCTGCTAGGGGGTTTGCAGGGTTCAGGAGAACCTCTAGCTAAGATTCTGTGCAGTTCAGAGAAGAGCTCTTGTCTCACAATCAGGAGGTTGTGAGTTCGATCCTAGGTAGAGGCAGATGTAGGGTCTCTTGCTTGGGCAGGGGGTTGGACTAGATGACCTGCACGATCCCTTCCAACTCTGTTAATCTGGTAACCCCCAAATCCCACTCCTGGCTGGCCCCGCCCTGTCCCACCCCTCCCAGGAGTCCCCACATGGCCCATTTTGGATGCAGGTAAGTGCAGGGCACGTGTGGAGGCTTGGGGAGGGCGAAAAACGGACCTATCGGAAATTCGGGAAGGCCGGAAACGGGCTCCTTTCCAGCCTCCAGAGGGCCTCCAGAGCCTGGGGAGGGCATAAACGCCCCCCCTCCCGTTGGTACAGGAGGCCGACTAGGCCTCACCTACCATGGCCATGCCCACCCAGCAACCGGGCAGAGAACCCCTTGCTAAAAATTTTGCAGCCCACCTCTGATGAAGACCCCGCCCTTATAACCCCTGTACATTTTATTTTTTTATTTATTTTTTATTATTTATTTATTTGTTTGTTTGTTTGTTAAAGGTTATTTGCCAGCTATCTCGCTATGGGGGCTATTTATGCGGGTTATGTTACACATGTTCCAATCAGGTTTTTATTTGTTTTATGCCATTGTAATGAAATATTAACATCTTAACTTCTTGCAAAATTTCTTGCAGCTGCCATTGCTTAACCAGGAGCATTCTGTTGTCATTCTGCAGATTTATAACTGCAGAAAAATATGTTTGTAATGTTGGTTTATGTGTTTTTGTGATATGGGATTAGTAGTAAAATATATATTCAGCCTGTTTATTATCTTCATTTTTTTTTAAATTTACACTTCTTAAACTACAGTACATTCAATTTACTGGAATATCTCTCTTGACATTCTTAATTCTCACTGCCACATAATAATGGGGGCATCAGAATGGTCTTACTAGTTTTAGTATTATGAGTGACACCCCAGCCTGTCAGCTTTCAGCAAACCATCAGTTAGCTAGGAGCTTCCTGTAAATTTGCAAGGCAAGCTGTCAGACTTATTCAGTCCATGTCAGTCCAAACAGGGTTATTAGATGTGAATTGGATTGAAAGGATAAGGGAAAAGCATAATCAAAATACAGCAGGATTCCAAATATCAGATATAACATGGATTGAGGCATGTGAGAATGCAATGGAAAATAGGGTATCTCTCTAAAGGCACCTCTCCCAGCCTCTCTCCAGTTGCAATTGTTGCCTGACAGTTCAAATTATAGAAGATCTGATAGAAGAGAATATTTGTAATTCAGATTTGAACTGTAGGGTTCTTGATGCTCTATGAGCTTTGTTTTCTTGCAGATATTTCATTACCAAACTAGGTAACATCATCAGTGCTTACAGAAGAGCACAAGATCCCATGCTATTTGGACTCCTATGCACTTAATCCTTTCTCTTCTCTACATGAACTTGGCAATGCCATTGGAGGCTCAATGGACTGGTATCTTTCAAAATCAGCATGTGGGGGCATGGATCAGACTAGTGCTACCCAATAACAATTTGATGCCATACATTGTACACTGATTTTTGATTTTTGATTTTTGATTTTTTTTGCAGGTGCCTGGGTTCAATTCAGTATCTGAAAAGCAAATTTGGAAAAAATTATTTGCTGCAAATTAAAGTAAAGGGGGTAGAACAAGGAGATCTTGTGAATACTCAGATTCTAAAAATGTTCCCACAAGCAGCTCGTCAAGAAAGGTAACAGCAACTTTTATCTGCAACTTGACTGAACGCTTATGTTCTGTCCCCGTCTCCCACACACACACACACATACCCTCAAACAGTCAGGCATGGGTTAAAGAATAGCTCAAACAAACAATGTCCGTTATCAGGAACTTGGCAGCAGCACGAGAACCGACTGCCAAGTGCTTTACTACAAGAAGGAGGGGTTGTGCCTCCACCAGATAACATACACAAATACACACCGATTTGGAAACAGTCCAGCTCAAAAGCCTTCAACAGATTTAGGCGTTGCACAAAGTGACTTGCAGAAATTAGCTTTGTCCGTCACAGAGTTTGAACGGCCACCACACTCCCTTTTATAGCCTGTGGGGTGTGGTCCAGTGACTCAGCTTAATCCCTGGCACGCCTCCTCATCTGCTGTGAACATTTATCTCGCCGACGCTGGCGTGGATCCAGCCACGACTTATCACCCTCGTTCTCACTCTGATTGGAGACACCTGGCTCCTGGCCAATCTCCTCTCCTTCGGCAGACATCTGAGGAATTTCCAGAGAGGAGGGGCCTGGAGAAGGAGGCATGGCCGGCTCCTCTCCTTCATGTTCAGAGTCTTCTTCCTCCGATACGATGGGCTCAGGGGTCGGAGCCACAACAGCTTAAAATCGTTTGAAATGGAAATCCTTGTGCTTTTGGGATGGCTTAAGCGAAGAAGAGAATTCCTTTTTTTAAATTTAATCTCCTATTAGGAAGATTCTACTTCTGAGGACAAAGTCATACCTTTAATCCAGATGGTTATATCATATGTTTTGCCTATTGGATGCAGTTGCTTCCCAAAATTAATTGCCATACTGTGGCCAAGATGGAGATGCTTGTAATGTGGAGAGCCAGTCTGGTCTTCAGGCTAGAAAGTGGAAGACTGTGAGTTCTAGTCCTGCCTTAGCCATGAAAGCCAGCTGGGTGACTTTCAGCCAGTCATTCATTCTCAGCCCAACCCACCATACTGGGTAGTTGTGAGGAAAATAGGAGGAGGAAGGTGTGTTGGATATGTTCACCGCCTTGAGTTATTTGTTAAAATAATAAAGGTGAGATATAAATACAAATAAATACAATCTTTGTTATTCCTCCCTGGACAAACTGCACCTTTATTTTTAAAGTTTCTATATATACAAATTGGGTTGCTCTGCCCAATAGTCTTGTGGGTGAGAATTATCAGTGATACAGATTATTGTTTATTATTGTATAGTATCATGGTTTTAATTGCCTTCTAGAAAGTTTAATTTTTGCCAGCATCTTGTTTTGAAGCCACTCTTGGCATCTTACAGCATCAAAACATTAAAAACATCAGGGATAAAATGAAAGTACAAACAAAGTAAAATCATAGTTATAAGATGGGGAAGGAAGCAGGAGGTGGGATTGGGTCTTAATTAATCAACCCCCTTCAGTGTACTACTTCCCTGTTATCACTGAAAAAACTATACTGGTTTCCAGGAGCAGGCTATTCCATAATATTGAGGTCATCACACTTTTTAATAGCCTCAACCCCACTCACTTCTCATTATTGGGGAACCACCAATAATTTTCCCAAGGAAGATGAGTTTCAATGGACTGAATCAAGTTGGAACAAGCAGTCCCGAAGGTGGTATTATTATTTCTTCTCCCCTTAAGTTATTTATGGTTTCACCTATTTTTAGGATATCCACTTTGTTGGTCTACAAGATTCCAATGGAAGATGCACTGCCTCTCTCTAAAGCTTTTTCCATGCTAGAAAAAGGTATGTCTCAAAGTATTATAAAATGTGAAAACATAAACTTCAAATTAGATGACATTATCTGGTACTTTTCTTGCATGAACACTGAAGGAAAAATACTTTTCTCATCTACCAGATATTGCAATGATCAGAAATGTGAAAAACATTCCTAAGGCACCTTTTCTTCCAATGCCATTGTAACTTCAAATGGTTACTAAATGAATGGTTGTAACTTGAGGACTACTTGTAAGTACTTAAGAAGCAGCCCATAACTGTAGATCTAAGTTTACCATTCATGATCAAGATCAGGAACTAGTTATTTTTCTCCTTACCTATGAATTCTGGTTTCAGCCACCACCCAGGAATGTGGTATTTGTTCAAACTGATGAAAAATGGAAAAATAACAAAAGTTGATAATATTAAAAAAAAACCCATATATTTTTCCCACCCCATCTTCTCGTAAGGTTTACTCAATGGAAACCTATCCCTCTTCGGACTAGCAAGATAACTCTGAGAGAAATAAATGACTCAGAGTCCATGTGCCAGAAAAAGTACAAATGTTGAACTATGTGTGATTTTCTTCAGGACAGCAGCAAACTGAGTACAATGTGTGTGGATAATACTCAGGAGATGTCAGCTGAAATATTTTGTTTACTGGAGCGCCTTTCAATTTTTGCAGCTTAGAATCTCTGTAGGATTTCCCAAACCAGGTGCAAGTTTCCATTATAAATCCAAAGCATTGCCCTCCCCTCCCCCGTGGTAATTTTAGTCAGGAGGAATACATCTGCAAATGTCTAGTTTTAGCCCAGAAGAATGATAGCAATAGATCTGCAGGGCAGAGCTTATTTCAGAAATTTGACCCTTCAGCGACTTTTCAAAAATCAATTGGAGCAAGTCAGGGAGGTGAATAAACAGTATGCAGACTGCCATTGGTAGAAAGGTGTTCTATGGGTGTTCTGTCCATATTGCTGAGGTAAACCCAGCTATAAACTCCCAGGAACACTCCTTATTGATATGATGTTTTATCATTGACATCTTATGCTATTTTGCCTACTACAGTATGTAGTCTCTACTATGCGGTTCATTATGGAGGATATCCTTTACTCTGAGAGAAATCATACACTCTTACAATTCACTGTACTCGGTCAACTTTATTTGATAACTTGCCTTCAGGATGACTAGATTTTTTTATTATGTTTATGTTATGATTATGTTTAAGACAGATGAATAGACAGAGACATTGCAAAGTACCAGTAACTGCAAAGTAATGCTATAGAAGCCTAACCATATTTACCAGTAAAAGCACAATTTTGGAAATATTTTGAAAACTGGGCCTTACAAGGAATAGCAGCCCCCTGCAATGCTTTAAAACAGAGGTCTTCAAACTTGGCAGCTTTAAGACTTGTGGACTTCAACTCCCAGAAGTCTCCAGCCATCATAGCTATTTTATTTTATTTATGCTATTTTAAAGAATTGACTCATTAACGTGATGCTTAATCAGACACAGCATTTCTCAAGACTCAAGAAGTCAGGCTGCTTTAATGAACAGCACAGAGTTGGGTGTTCATAGTTGTGTGAGGTCTAAAGTATAACTTCCAGATTAATTTCAAAGTATGCATAGCCCTAATCTTTAGCCTGATTTTCACTATTAGTGACCTTTCCAGAACGGTAATGCACCAGGATTAGACAATTTTCTCACCAGAGTTTTTAATGACTATCCTGAAGTAAACTGTTATGGATAGTTTTATTACAGGAATGATCCAGGTGTCAGAAGGGCACTTTAATTTGTCTTCTCTTTATACATGTAGTGGCATCTGAACTGAGTCAATTGCTGCTAATTTAATCAATAAAAGTAATAAAGATCAATATTTCATTATTGGATGGTTAGAGCTTTGGGTATGCTTTGAATATTTTGCTTTTAGCTGAGAATGACCTTCTCTATTTTAAGCCAAATACACAATGGACAAGATAAACTTATTGTCTAGTCCCTAATAGTAACTAAGAAAGTTGGATTCCCATAAAGTGTTATCTGCCATGTTTTAAGATGAGAAAAAAAACATAAAGATTACAGAATCATGGAAACTGGTAAGTTTGTTTACTTCCACAGTCAGCATGCAGTGGGTGTTCTTTGAGGCTGTTGAACTTCTTTCCAGATCTCTCTCTCTTGAGTGAATGGGAACTAGCTAACCGTTCAGGGGATAAGAATGGAATGCCCTTGCTTTTCTTCTGCAATGTATTATAAACATCCCTTCTTGTTCCCAGAATATCCCACTGCACCCAATGAATTCTCAAAAATAAACATATCAATCAGTCTAAAGGAAATGGCTATATGGGTGTTGAGTAGGGAATGAATATGCCAGTGATGGCTAACCTTTTTGCCATCATGTGCCAGGAGTGGGGGAGGTTCGTGCGTGTGCGTGCCCATACCCATAATTCTATGTGCCCCTCTGCGCATGCGCACACAACCCCGCTTGCCCCCCCTGGCATGCAGTGACCTCTCTAGGAGTCTCTGGAGGCTGGGGACAGCAAAAAACGTCACTTCCTATCCCACCGGGAGTTGGGAAATGGGCCCATTCAGACCTCCGGAGGGCCTCTGAGTAGGTGGGGAAGGCTGTTTTCACCCTCCCCATATGCATAGAGAGGATCTGGAGCCAGGTGAGAAAGAAAAATGGGCCTTCCCCACACCATCCCCCAGGCCCTCCGGAGGCAGGAAACAGCCTGTTTCCCTACTTCTGGTGGGCCCAGAAGGCCTGAAAATTAGCTGGCCGGCGCATGCATGCGCACCAGAGCTGAACTGGCATGCCCACTGATATGGCTACGCATGCCAACTGTGGCACGCGTACTATAGGTTCGCCATCACGGGAATATGCTATGCACAGAAGACAAGCAAAAATGTTACATGCAAAGCCTAATTCAACCAAGCCTACTTTTTTCCCCTTAATAGTGAAACAACTGTTCAATCTTGAGGAGTACAGCTTTTCTTTGAACACTTTGGAACAGGTAATCTCTTTAAATAATACACTTATGTGATAGAATTTGTGGGGATACCCCCCCCTCCCAGATCTTGCAACCTTATCATGGCAGAACAGTGTTCCTGGGAGGGGTCCAAGTGAAGATCACTTGCAATGGACAGGAGGAATATATGTTCTCTGTAGGGTCATTCCATAGTGACCCTATATTCTCCATAGAGTCGCTCAAGGCATGAAGGTCATTCCAAAGCAGGCACCTGTATCTGGCCATAGGGAACTAGGAAGATATTTGGGAGCAGATAATCATCTGCTTCCTACTGCTTGGGAGAAGGCAATGGGAAATCACTCATGTATTTTATCAAGAAAACCATATGGATAGACAAAATAAAATGACTGATGATATAGTGCTGGATGACAGGCCGCTTGGTTTATTTATTTATTTAAAATTATATTGCCGTCTACTTGTTCATGGCGACTCAAGGAGGTCTTTTGCCACAAAAAGCAAAGAAGGGATGGCAGTGCTTCCATAAACAGGACGGGTACAATATAGCAAAGACACTACTTGGACAGAGTACAATCAAGGACCAAATGGTTTCACTCAGAAATCCCTCAAGGATTCTTCATCCAAAAGGTCCTTCTTTTACAAAGGGTAACTGAAACTAATATTTTCCTAGGAAAGATCAATATTGGGCAAATGTTATCTCTTATACCATTCATCCACCATTGACTAACCTATTAAACATTGTCTGCTTTATGTAGGTTTTCCTAGAACTTTGCAAAGAGCAAGAGCGAGATTATTTTGATTCGACTCCGAGTACAACTTTTGATTGGAAGACACTTCAGGAGGGTGATCTCTAAGTCATCAACACATTAAAAAAAATTGAACAGTACTGACGCAAGCACCAATTCCTTGATCCGGAAGACAGAACATTCTCTAGATAATGGGGTTTATAATCAGCTACTTAGAATGGAAGTCTTTAAGGAAAAGGTGTTGTGACTAACCCTTATATTAGCCATATCTTAGAGAATTTACACTTCGGAAAAATTTCAACCAAGAAGAAACATGACTTTTTCTGCATTGTTTCATGTTTCAGGAACATAAATTTCACCTTTTATTGTGGGTATAAATTAAAGTATACATAATATTATAATAATTAAATATAATAATTAAAGTATACATAATAAGGGATGCGGTGGCTCAGTGGCTAAGATGCTGACCTTGTTGATCGAAAGGTCGGCAGTTCAGCGGTTCAAATCCCTAGTGCAGCGTAACAGAGCTCCTGTTACTTGTCCCAGCTTCTGCCAACCTAGCAGTACAAAAGCACATAAAAAATGCAAGTAGAAAAATAGGAATTATCTTTGGTGGGAAGGTAACAGCATTTTCTGCACCTTTGGCATTTAGTCATGCTGGCCACATGACCATGGAAACCTCTTTGGACAGCACTGGCTCTTCGACTTTGAAACGGAGATGAGCACCACCCCCTAGAGTCAGGAACGACTAGCACATATGTGTGAGGGGATCCTTTACTATTACCTAATACTTTCAAATATATATTTTTACATCTGCTTTCTTAAATGTGTAAAGATGGTATATTGTTCAGATTAAAATATGTAAATGCCTTAATTCTGATAAATGTGATATATACAATATACCCAAAGGTTTATATGACAAATAAATTGCTGCATTCTAAATATTTAAGCATCTTTCTCTCCGATCCTACATTTTTATACTTGCAACAGTGAAAAACTGAACACAGAAATATCAACAGTGCACAGAAAAAAATGAATTTTTTGAGGTGAGGGAATGCCCCTTCTTCATACTGTTAGCCAGTGATTGCTGTCGTGTGCCAAAAGCGGAGGGGAGTGCAGAGGGGTCGTGCCCATGCGTGCCCACACCCATAATTCAGTGTGCCCTGCCCCCCACGCATGCACATGCGACACCCCTGCGCTCCTCCCACTTTTGGCACACGATGGCACGGTGGGCCCAGTAGGCCCGTTTTTCGCCCTCCCCAGGCTCCAGAGCCTTTCTAGGAGCCGGGGGAGGGCAAAAATGGCCTTCCCCACTCCCCTGGAGGCCCTCCAGAGGCCGGAAATAGCCTGTTTCCTGACTTTGGGTGGACCCAGAAGGCCCGAAAATCAGCTGGCTGGCGCTGAGCTAGGGCAACACTCGTGTGCCCACCGATATGGCTCTGCATGTGTCACCTGTGGCACGCGTGCCATAGGTTCACCATCACGGCTGTTAGCAATAGTGAGAAACAGAAGAAAGCATAGAAAACTTTGTTTATTTTGTTCATCAGAAGTGACTTTGGGATTAATATATGTCAGAGCCTGAGCCAGAGAAGCAAATAACATTTCTCAAACCCTACTGAAAATGAATAAAGCTCAAAGCCAATCAAATTATTTTCTTATACGAAGTACACATTTTCCCAAACAATCTTTTTTCTCCTTGGTGGAAAAAAAACCTTAACAATTAACCATTTGCTATACTCTAAGGACATCAGAGATGGCACAGCGGTTAGAGTGCAGTAGTGCAGGCTACTTCAATCTCACTGGCTCAAGGTTGATTCAGCCTTCCATTCTTCCGAGGTGGGTAAAATGAGGACCCAGATTGTTGGGGACAATAGGCTGACTCTGTAAACTGCTTAGAGAGGGCTGTAAAGCACTGTGAAGCAGTATATAAGTCTAAGTGCTATTGCTATCCCCCCCCCCAAAAAAACCAAAAAACAAAAACCCATCTCTGCACAGTCACAAAACTCTTCATCCTTCTACTGGGTCTGCTTCCAGAATTAAGTCTGAAGAAGTTGTGATAGTGAACTTTTTTGTAATGTATTTTCAAACATCACATGAAAAACAGCTGTTATGTAAGGATTAAATAACATTAACATACTATTGGGATTAACTACAGCTTTACTCGGAACCAGTTTCTGAATGATTAATTGCTTGTGTTCTTTTTTTTTAATTGCCGTGGATTTCCGAGAACTAAAAATTATAGACTGAAAGAATGTTTTCTATTTCATATGTTAATTTACTGAGTTATATAATGTATTATTTCTTAATTTACTCTCTTGGAATTAGCAATTTACTGTGGAATAGGTTTTTAAATCCTCAGTAGCATGTCAGTTCCTGGAAAAATAGTTGTTTAAACCCCAAAGATTTAAGTGGGTATTGTCTTGTATTGTGATAATATATCTGGCATCAACTAAATGGTTTAGTTGTTTGATTTTTGCTTATTTGGTTTCATGGTTTATTGGACTTTTGAAGTCACCCTACTTTCATTTGCTTGATTTGCCTCTTCCCTGATCTACTAGATCAGGGCTCTAAATATTTTTATCTTGAATTATAATACAAGACTCAGGATTTGTCACATGCAAAGTTTATATGAAAATAGTTACTTCCAGCATTTTCTAGTTTGGAGAAATAACAGATCAACAGAAGTCTGCCATGGTTATTAATTCTTTGCTGTCTCTTCCCTAAATTGAAATATGGAAATATTAATTGGGTAGTTTTGTGTTGGCTGTCACTGGAAATAGCTATCATGGAACTTACTGGGTATTTTTAGGGTATGGTTAGCTTACCCTAAAATGTTTAGGTTAATTTTTAATGAATTAAACATTAAGGGTAACTTTAAATCAATAACCAGTTTGAATATCTACCAGGAATTAAGTTGAATCAAACAATTTCTTTGAGGCTGAGCCAAAAAGGTTACTATGAAGTAACCACACATTCTGGTCAATAACTATAATTAAAATGAAAACTGAAAGTGTTGAAAATTAATTCATGTTTCCAGTATATTTAAACTAGGGGAACTCTGTATTATATAGTGATGATAAGATAAGTATAGAATGATGCATATTGGAACATAAAGTCTTAACCTCACATAATCAACAATCCATTCAATACACACTTCAACTTAACTTCACATATGCAACTATAACTTATAAAAAAGGATTGGAGGTTCTTATCATGGTTTCCAAGATTCTATATTCTACCCAATGCATGCATTAAAACTCCTTATTTAAATCTATGTGTGTCTTGATTTCATAATGGTACTGTCAAGGTTCTGAGTTACATATCCAAAGAAATCAGAACTTCAAGGCAGGAAGGGTCCTCAAAGAACATGTTTATTGAATACATCATATCAGCATGGCTTGGTGAAAACCAACTCTAAAAGTTTCCCATGGTTATAGCATAATTAAAAGAGTAAATGTTTCCTTCCCCAGATGTCACAGTTCACATTGTCCAATTAAAGTAGTTGGCGGGCTCCTCATTCGGATGACACCTGTGAGGATGACCTTGGTTCCCATGGGAGAGCTCTTTGTTATGTTTGTGAAATGTCCCATTTATTCTCTCTCCCAAAATGTTTGGCAACTATGAAGTGGCAAAGGAAAAAGAAAAAAATGGCTTCAGCCAGGTTCGATTCAGAGTTGACAGGTACCTTCTGATATGGGAGCTGACAATGAATCTTCATATGTTTTTATATATCTCATCATTTAGATTTAGATTTAGTGTGTGACATCTTTCCAACATCTGCAGAGAATAAAGAAAATGATCTTGACACAGATATGCAAAATCAGTTGCCAGTGCGATGAGGGCTAAAACATATCTTAAGCAGGGGTAGGTTCTACTTACCTTTACTACCGGTTCACAATAGGATTGCGCGCATGCGCTCACTTTGCTCGCGCACGTGCCTTGCTTTTGCACATGCGCAGATCGCTTCTGATGACGTCAGGGTCAGTGGGCGGAGCCTCCCGCCGGTTTTACTACCGGTTCTATAGAACCGGTCTGAACCAGGGGCAACCCACCACTGATCTTAAGTCCCCAACAGACAGACTGATTTGAAAGATTTGGAAGAGGCACAAACACCTCCCTAATTCACTGGACTATAAGTAATATGAAGTTCGACAGAGGTGGTATTCAACCGGTTTGGACCGGTTCAGGTGAACTGGTAGTGGAAATTTTACCTAGTTCGCCAAACCAGTAAATACACCTCTGGCTGGCCCCATCTATGCCCACCCAGTTGCCTGCTCACTGCTCGCCCCTTCTGGCCGCTCGCCCCTTCTGGCCACTCACCCCGCCCACCCTTGCCCTATATATGTTGCCTTTGCCATGCCAGTCACCTCACGAACACCAACTCAGCTCAGCTCACCAAAGGTAAGCAATGCATGGTGCCTGCTCGCCCTTCATCTTGGGTCGGGGGCGGGGTGGGTTCTACTTACCTTTACTACCAGTTCACAACAGGATCTCAATACTGCAAATGTAAGATGATTAAAGAATAGCAGATCATTAGGGTATAGTTCCAGAATAGCAGTGACACAAGGAGCCAAGAGCCAGTAAATAATCTATTTACATCTCCTCCTCCTTATTTATCATGAAAATATCAAGCTGATCCTGTATTGCTGCCTACCAATTTTCTGCCTGAAATTTCTATTTGTTGATAGGTTGACCATCAGTCACTACTACAGCTGTTACTAATTCTTTGTGTAGTAGTTTCTGACATTGTAGAGGAAAGGGACACTGGCAAATCAGCCTTCTTCTGAGTTTTGTACCTTCCACTGTAGTCATCTCACATATACCCTGTTTCCCCCAAAATAAGACATCCCCTGATAATAAGCCTAATCAGGCTTTTGAGCACATGGCAATACGGCCAAGCACTTATTTCAGGGTTCCAAAAAATATAAGACAGGGTTTTATTTTCGGGAAAACATGGTATTGATGGTTAGCATAGACATGATGCTGCTCTCAGTGAGTCCTCACTAGACTGGGACTAATCCAGGGGTGAAATCCAGCAGGTTCTGACAGGTTCTAGAAAACCGGTAGCAGAAATTTTCAGCAGTTCGGAGAACCAGCAAATAACATCTCTGGCTGGTCCCAGAGTGGGATGGGAATGGAGATTTTGCAATATCCTTCCCCCAGGAGGAGGGAGGGAATGGGGATTTTACAGTATCCTTCCCCTGGAGTGGGGTGGGAATGGAGATTTTGAAGTATCCTTCCCCTGCCATGCCCACCAAGCCACGCCCATCATGCCACACCATGCCCACCAAGCTACACCCACAGAACCGGTAGTAAAAAAAGTTGGATTTCACCACTGGACTAATCACTCTGATATTGTTAGAATTCAAGCTTCTAGATGTTTTGGTTCCCCTCCTGATTTCAAAATCAAAAATGATGGTTAAACTGTGTATAGCGTTTTGGTTTATTTTGCTGGCATTTAAACACTCAGAAACCCAGACAGTCACCATCTTGATTTAGAAAGGAAGCAGTCTGTTTTTCTAGATTTAGCTATAACAAGGAAGGCTATATCATCATGGGGAGGTTTAGAGTCCTATCCACCCTCCACCCCTATCTCATAGTCTCCTATTCTTTATAAATGAGTTGGTTTTGTTTTATGCTTTTCCAGTTCCTACATTTCTTTGAGTGATTCCTTCTTTTCTCGTTACCTTTGAAATGTAAATGGCATGTTTCTTAATCAATGACAGTCAAACCTTAATTCATCAACTCTTTCCCTGTGCTGTACTGTGCTGTCTGCCCTGGGGAGACATTGTGAGTCTTAATTGCATTGTTTAATTCTCCACACTGGAGCCAAAAGTCATCCAATAAACTTCCAGTGAACTCTTCTATCTGTGGGTTGAATAAAACATGGTCCTTAAATTTTATTCCAAAGTGGTAATCATTACACCACACTAATTTTTGTAGGTTTGGGTATCTCATGGCCTTTAGTTGCACTTCCTGCCATTTATTATTGCATTATAAAATTTCTTAAACTTCTGGATGTTAATTTACTGATAGAAATAATGACTGGAAACAGAAAAACACTCTGTGTAACACGTCATCTTCCATGCAATCTTTTCTCTAAGTAAAAGCTGCAGTCTGATAGTGGATACAGCCTAGGTCTCCTTCTCTTTCTCAGGCTGAGTTCTCATTTACTGATTTGGTATGAAAAGACAGCATTTCACAGACATTCTTTGTCACATCTCTGATACTTCAAAATTCTTAAAATGGACAAAATTAAATAAGATTCTTATACCACACATACTTGAAATGGGGCAGATTATAAGGGCGAATACAGATGTAACAGAAGAAAATGTTGCTGCTTTCTTGGCTACTGTCCTCAGGAGAAAGCCCTATGGTCAACCTGATCATGGGGAAAAAAAACCACCTGGAAATTTATGCAGATATTAAAGGGATAATACTGGATGCTGCTCTTATGGCCATGAATTGATATGGGCAAAAATATCCTTTTAATCATGAAATCCCTACCACAAGATATTTTATTGCTTCCTGATATGATCCGCTATTAGAGTACCATGCTCTTTATTTTCTTTATGCGTTTGTTTGCAGTTGGAGTATAAGAAATAGATCAAACATTGTCATTTCTACTTTGTTTTTAGAATAGCTTGTGCTATAGAACTCAAAGGTCATTTAAAAAAATAATAAAGACCTTAGCAGATGGATTGACCAGAAAATTTCAGTGTGTTCTTACTCAGATACAGATGGACAGATGTTAAAAGTTGGTACACATTTGATAGCACCATTAAGGACAATTGGGCTGTCTGAGCCATTTGATTCCTTTCATTCTGGTATTTGAACTCTTCCCTTTTTTTTTCTGTAAAAGTCCAAGCGAAGTTGGTGTTGCTTGAAAGTAAATTTCTATGAGAGGTGGCAAGAAGAGAATAGCAATAAGAGCAGCACTTAGACTTATATACCGCTTCACAGTGCTATACAGCCCTCTCTAAGTGGTTTACATATTGTGCCCAACAATCTGGGGCCCTATTTTACCAACCTCAGAAGGATGGAAGACTGAGTCAACCTTTAGCCTGGTGAGAATGCCCACCAGAGTTTGGGAATCTTTGGGTGAAGAATTACAAAGGGCTGAGATATTTAAGAGTTCTTCAATTGATGGAGTCTTGCTAAAACAACTTGAGTCATTTAGTTGTATTTTGCATCTACTTGAACTCTGATCTAAACTTCACTACAGAGGTGGGCTTCATCTGGTTCGGACCGGCTCAGGCGAGACGGTTGTTAAGATTTTGTACATTTCAGAGAACTAGCTAATTGCACCACTGGCTGGCCCCGCCCATCCCGCCCAACCCCACCCTATCTCACCTTGCCCGCCTTGGCTGGTGGCTAGAGTTGCCTGTGCCCAGCTACTCTCTGCATCTTCGCTTACTCACCCAGACCATGTGGCCCAGCTAATCTCCGCACCTTGCCCACTGTGCTCACTGTGGCTGCCCGTGAAGGTAAGGATCTTGGCCAAAGGGCTGCCTTGGTGTGGACACGGTGAGGCTCAGCCATCTTTCAGGCCTGGCTCTCGCCATCCTTCTGCCTGCATGCCGCCCGCTCTCCCTTCGCCTTTCTACTGTCTGTTTGTCAGTATAAATTTCCTAAGCGAAACAATGAATGCTTGACAGGGGATGTAGCAATAAAGTAAGGTAGCAAGATAAGATTAGCGTGTTGAAAACATGATCTTTGGAAGTGGTTAAAGAGCTGGCCTAGAAACCAAGATACTGGTGACACCTTAGCCATGAAAGTCAGCTGGCCAGTCACTCTCAACATTACCTTCAATTGCATTTGATTTTTCCAAATATCAAGGTTTCCTCCAGTGACTCTTGCTGTCACATGATTTCTCCAAACTAAGTAAGCTGTAGCTTCATACTAGTGCTTCCAGTGAGCAACCTGGTCTTATTTCATCTGGTATTGAATAGTTAGTTCTTGTGGTTCAATTATTATCAATAATTTTCCTTCATTCACCTTTTGGTGGATGGGTTTGCATGGTTGTATGGCAATGTGATGTTTCCACCCTTTTGTGTTTTGTCCAGATTTGTCTTAGCCTTTCTCCTAAGTACCATTTCAGAGTGACAATCATTGTCCCTGTGAATGATTGAGCCACCCTTGAAAGATAAAATCAACTGCTATCTCAACTTCTCTATTTGCAATGAGTTGGCATAACTTCAGTTATTTTTCAAGGTTTCTGAAAGGTAGAAAGGGCGCAAGGTAACCTTTACTCTGTATATGTTTGCAGTTGTGTTCCATTTAATAAAATCCCTCTACTTTCTCCCTCCTCCCCACCATTGCTTTGCTGTAAATCTGACCCAAATCTATTGCTTTGTTAGACCAAACCATTTGGCAAATCCTAGCAGATCTTAAAAAAAAGCTGAATGGGCAGGAATTATGGCAAGCAACAGACAGTAAAAACAAACACTTGTTATACTTTGGACCATTTAAACTTTTCTTTAAAATTCAAAGCAAATTCATTCAGATGCCATTATAAAATGAGAATTTGGTTGTTTTGGAGGATTTTGCAGTTCACTGGCCAATCCTGTTTCATAATTTGTTTTGAAAATCATGGAAGAACTTTTGGTTCATAGTGACTGCATAATTGAAAAGGAATATTGAAAGTATTACAACTCAGCATACATTACCAAAAAACCCCATTGATTTTGCAAGACACAGTGCTGGACCTGTGAGGATCTCAAGGATGGGCCATCCTCTTAGATAGCTTCTTCAAGGTTTTCTGACATACTTTCTTGAAGTGACCTCCATTACCCATGTCATACAAAGCATCTCACCAGGACAAAGCTAAGCCATTTTACTCAGTCCTACGGATCCTCAATTAGAACTGAGATGCTTATTAGATTGGCCTTGGAAGTCTGCTAGCATCAGGATCTGTGCAAGATTTGATGCTTTCATCAAAGTAACAAAAGTAGCTTTGCAATTCAAGCTCTGACCCATTCATGCAGAAGTGTGACATCATGTTGTGACAACAAAAACGATGGAACAATGAAAGGGAACAATGCTGCTTTCATCATTTGAAGCCCCCTGTGGAGGCTTCAGCAGACTATGACATTCATCTACCATTGTAATTTTAACAATTGTGTTTGCCTGTATATTGTTAAAATTACAATGGTAGACAAATGTCATACTGGGCTGAAGCCTCCACAGGGGCTTTCATATCCACTGTCAATAACTTCCAGGTTCAGATTTCTGACAGAATAAATAGTTTTGTAATTATTTAGTCTGTCAGAAATGTAAACCTGGAACTTGTTGAGAGTGAATATGGTCCTGACTGCAAAAACAGTCTAATAAGAGGAACTCTTTAGAATAATGAGAAATCCATTGGAGTTTGTGTATGGATTGGGGTCCAATTACATTTCTGGCTGCAAAACAAACCCCTAATTAACAGAGATCAATTTTTCATTAACAAAATTTTATTCCCCATGAAAGTATGAGAAAATGTCAAGCTACTTAACCAATCTTGAGGGTCTTGTTGATTGAAAGTTGTATTTTTCATCAATATTGCAAAGTTGTTGAAATCAACACAGGGCACCAGCAAAGCTGGCTCAAATTACTGTACAGCAAAAGACATTGTGATATTTCTTATACAAAACTGAACAATTGATCCCCCCCCCCCCCGCTTTTACCCTGGCCAATAACACAGATCTGATGAAAAAGCTATCTTTGGTGGACTATTATAAATTGCATGGCACACACAGAGCTTCCCCATTCTCTCATTTCTTTGCTGAAATCTACCTTATTGTTTGTTTAAGCAAATGCAGACTGATACTCACATCTAACACAAGATGTTCGTCTCTTCCCGACTGATTGTTCTATCCAATGTGAAACACTGAGAGAACATAAGTAGCTGAGCCAATCAATTGGACCACATTAATGCCATGTAAGAATCCTTATCACACTGAAAACCGAATGGCTCAAGAGAAGCCCATTTGATACCTACCTCAATCTCC
>WNWU01000020.1:9085287-9118649 GCA_012654045.1 Ptyas mucosa
TCTCCAGCCAGCTATGCTGGCTGGAGAATTCTGGGAGTCGAAGTCCACAAGTCTTAAAGCTGCCAAGTTTGGGAACCCCTGGGTTAACTGATACAGCTAATAAAACATGAGCATGCAAAGACATTTCTCTTTCTCTGTCCTATGTAGGATTTCACTTTACTAACTTGATTTCTATGCTAAAGGTATTGAGACGAAAGTGATGGAAGATGAGAAGACCATGAAAGATGAGAAGGCCAGGGTATCATCGCAGGACTTCGACATAGATGTTATTGGAGTTGTATTTCAAGACGAAATGTCCTATCGACTCCGATTTCCTAGCTACAGAACAGTTATACCACACAAAGAATTTGGTCATATAGGTAATTCAAGATGGCTGTGTGTTTCATTCTACATTTTCATACGTCTATTGAAGTATTTTTTTATCCTTGGCAAGTTTATGATGTGAGGACTTCAACTCCTAGGATTCTGCTCAGCATAAGTGGCTGAGGAATTCTGGGAGTTGAACTCCACACATCTTAAAGTTGTCCAAATTGAAAAACACAGGTTTACATGGAAGTTATTTTTGGGCCCAGGAGGCGGCAGGGAGGCATGCTAGGCAGGAGTGAGATCCAGCAGGTTCTGACAGGTTCTGGAGAACCAGTAGCGGAAATTTTGAGTAGTTTGGAGAACCAGTAGTGGAAATTTTGAGTAGTTCAGAGAACCGGCAAATGCCACCTCTGGCTGGCCCCAGAGTGGGGTGGGAATGGAGATTTTGCAATATCCTTCCCCCAGGAGTGGGGAGGGAATGGGGATTTTGCAGTATCCTTCCCATGCAACACCCACCAAACCACGCCCACTAAGCCACACCATGCCCACCAAGCCATGCCCACAGAACTGGTAGTAAAAAAATTTGAATTTCACCATTGGTGCTAGGCCCAAAATTGGGGGGGGGGGGCGGGGGAGTGCAGTCCATCCCGCCACAGCCCGTTTTTGGGCCCAGCAAGTGCATGGAGGCCTGCTAGTCTCAACATGGGGGGCAGGGGTGTTGCATGCACATGTGCATGCACAGTGGTGGGGCAAGTGTGTGGGGGTCATGTGTGCATGCGTAGGGGGAGCATAGAGGAGGTCATGCACGCATGTGCAGAGGGGCACACTTTGAACTATGGGTGCCTGCACATGCGCATCAGAGATGGGTTTCAGCAGGTTCTGACCAATTCTGGAGAACCAGTAGTGGAAATTTTGAGTAGTTTGGAGTACCAGTAAATACCACCTCTGACTGGCCCTGCTCCCATCTATTCTCTGCCTCCCGAGTCCCAGCTGATCGGGAGGAAATGGGGATTTTGCAGTAACCTTCCCCTCGATTGGGGAGGGAATGGAAATTTTACAGTATCCTTCCCCTGCCACGCCCACCAAGCCATGCCCATAGAACTGGTAGTAAAAATTTTTGAAACCCACCACTGGTGCGTGTGCTTTCAGCACACAACGAGAAAAAGATTAGCCGTCACTGCCCTAAACAAATCTAGGGAATTGGTTGGTTTGAAAGGGCTGCATAGTTTTGGAGCACATAGGTGTGAAAATGGGTTTGAATGTATCCATGAAGTCACCATGGATCTTGGGGGTGAAAAGAAACACTAAAGAAAGAAAAAAAAGCAAAAGGAGAATGACTGCAGGAGAGAAACTATAAGTCCTGTTTGATTAAGTTTTAGGGTTAGGAATGATCATTCAACAGAATGAAGAGGAAATGGTGCAAAAAGAGATAAATCAAGGCAGTTAGTAGCTACTTGGAACACAGTAAGGGGAATTATATTACAAAGTACTAGATATATGTTTGGAATTATGCTAACTGGGAGACTATTATGCTAACTTGAAAGAGTATTTAATGGAATGACACTGTGAAGGAACCTGTGAATTAAAAAAATACAAGAGACAGGCTTACTTAGCTTTCCTCTGCAGGAAAGCAGACAACAAATTTCCTCAAAAACAAAGTGGTAAGAAAATACTACAAAAATGAGGATGAGTGAAAGATACTGTGTAATCTGTAAAGAGAAGAAACAAATATTGCAAAGATTATAGATGAAGAAAACAGGAGATAGTTATGATTATAATAGGCAGAGAAAATGGAGAACAATTTGACAAAATAAAAAAAATATTTTGGAAGTTAAGAAGAGACAATAGAGTATCCTATGGAATGATTAGAATTAGGCTGCAAGGAATGCTTGCTGTGGTGTTACAAGCATATTGGATGCAGATGTAAATGTATGAAGGAGATGCTACATTATTGACTGAGAACTTGAATTATTTTCATTGAATGTTAGACAGACTGCAATAAAGAGCATGGATCTGAAATTAATGTATTAAACCTCAAGATAATTAGGTTTCATATGGAAAAGGAAATGAAATTGACAAGTTGTAAATAAATGGCAAAAAAATAAAGCAAGTAAATGAATTTGTGTGCTTTGGTAGAATGTTTGCTAAAGATGGAAAAACAAATTGAGAGAATCTGTTAATAAAGCTCTACTAACGTGACTCTATTGGCAAGATCTCAGATTGGGTGGTTTATAAAACTTGCACCAAATATGTGGTATTTTAATACTTTTTATGTTTCCTCAGTGTGATGCATTGTTCTTTCATTATTATTATTGGTCGCTATTTTGTTTTATCTATTTTTCTATGTCACCTTCAGTTGCTTTGTGGTTAGTTGGCTTATTAATTGAAATGACAATAATAATAATGTGCAAATGCTGATTGGAAGGCAGGAGGCTAGCTTGTTGTCTGTGGTAAGGAATGAATGTTTGTCAAAGGAACTAAAAATGGCTAAAAACAAATTTCTGTCCACTTTGTTAAATGAACGTGGGAGTTGTATATGTCAGGAAAAACATAAAAAGTAAATTGAATGTGGTACCAATAAGTTAAGCACATATGTAATATATTTACAGTGACCATATAGCCTTTATTATAAAGGATGGTCCTTTGTTTCAGAAATCTTTTCTTTAGGTTAATTTGGTTTAATTATTTATTTTCTTGATTTTGCTATTTGTAAAGCCTAGTTATAAGGAGAAAAAAATGGTCATGTAAATAGGTCTGACCCAGTTCAATAATGACAGCACTTAAAGTCTTCAAATCAAGGAATAGTTCAATGGAAATAAGAATGAGAAACAGCTCCCATTTTCTTCTTGATTTTAGATAGGAGAATATATTACGCTGAGTATTGTTTAAGATGTCAGCGAGTTATATTGTCCTACTTTTGTCTAAGATTTTCATTGGCTCCAGTACTTCAAATGCCTGAAGAAGTCAATGACATTGGTAAAAAGCAAAGTAAAGTTCTTTTGTCTCTTTGCTTTTAGAAGAGAGGGAAACTTGGTGCTTCTCAAACCTTTCTGATGGGCGGTTTTCTTCAAGGCCTCAATGCAGTGAATCATTTTCCTGGAGATCATCCAGTTCAATGAAATCCCAACATTTCCCCAGTTAATAGGGATTGTTAATTTATAAGATTGTACCAGAGGTGTTTCAGCAGGTTCTGACCAGTTCTGGAGAACCAGTAGCGGAAATTTTGTGTAGTTTGGAAAAGCAGTAGTAAAAATTCTGACTGGCCCCACCCACATCTATTCTCTGCCTCCTGAGTCCCAGCTGATTGGGAGGAAATGGGGATTTTGTAGTAACCTTCCCCTGGATTGGGGAGGGAATGGAGATTTTACAGTATCCTTCCCATGCCACACCCACTAAGCCATGCCATGCCCACCAAGCCACCCACAGAACTGATAGTAAAATTTTTTGAAACCCACCACTGGGTTGTACATATAATATTGTAAAAGTCTGCTTCTCTTCTCCCCTTTTTTGTAGATATGTGTTTCAACTTTTCCTCAATTTATTGTGAAAATCCGAGGTATTGGACTCAAGGCTTTGTCTCACTGCAATCTAGCATCGACACTGCACTTATTGAAGTAAGTGGATATGCCTTACTTTTATCTACAGCAGTGACAGTGACATTTTCTCAGTTTGGTTTGAACGACTCCTCTTTTTCTTTCATTTTGTTTGCAGTTTTATATATTTTGATTTTTGGGTGTTAAGTGAATTTTGTTGTATGGGTATACTGTGTATACACATACAATGACAATAAAGTTATTATTATTATTATTATTAACCGGCTGATGTTTATCCTACTCATTGCCTCTGGATCTCCCTTGGCTGTAGAATAGAGCTCATTCTAATCTACTCAGAGTGTACTCAAGTGCTTTCCTTTTCCTAAGTATGTCCTCTTGATTCCAATATTAACATCATTGTTAGGTTCCTGTATCAGGTCAGTGTGTGCATGTGTGTGTGTGTGAGTGAGTGTGTGTGTGTACACACTTTTAAGTAATTCAATTGTTTTTTCCTTTATAATGTAATTGTCCAGGTGGCATGGCAAATCACCTGTGGAATAAGTTATCAGTAATTTCAATGTCTTTTCTTCTAGAGGATCACCAATCACTCTGTTTGGGAAGAAATGACTTCTATCAATGGCGTCCGTATGAAATCACCTTCTATTACAATAGAATCTGAAATAGGAAATGGTGTGTTCCTTTGGTCCCTATCACTGTGTTTTGCTCCGTTTATGTATTTCTTGGCACTAACTCTTTCAAGAGAGAAAAGGAAATTAAAGGAGGTGATGAAGACAATGGGACTACGAGATGCAGCATTCTGGTGAGCTATAAAAATTGTCTGTAGTCTCCTTTTCTTAGCTGGATCTAGCAGGTCCTTACAAGCAAGATGATAAATCCATGCCAGCCAGAAAGCTCAGCACAGAATTTAATGAAGCTCTGATCCTGGAGCTGGTGCTATAAATAGTAGCCCCATGTTAAGTTCTATTTCCTTTGGACCTCTAAACACTTAGGTGACTGATGGTGTCACCACTCAGGTCCTTGTTTCCTCTTTATATAAATGGCTGCTCTGGCTAACCATTCTGCAACTTAGTTAAATATAACTAAATATTCCCATTTGCAAATTTACAAAATATTTCGGTAAATTACCCAACTTTGAAGGGCACTGCAATCACACGTACAACATACTGTGTCTGTTTCTGGCTTTTATGCTAAACAGTGTTATTTATTTACAGAAATAACTATATTCTACCTATTTTAAGCCTCAAGGTTGCTTACTTTTCTACAAAAGAAAAAGTTTCAAGTCTTTAAACATAAAGCCATCATAAATAATAAAACCTATGTATAAGTCAAATCTACCACTGTTAGCACTCATATATTTAAGGGGGAAAACAGTAGAGCCTTCTTGAAGATCAATAAGTTGGGGGCACCATTATCTCAGGCAAAATATTCCCCCAAATGGGGCAGCCACTGGGAAAGATCATTGTTAGGACTTTTACCTTACATAGGGTAAGGATCTCCAATATTGGTCAGAGGAGAAGGTATTGCAGGCTTTTGAGAGGGTAACCAACTTATTGGGTTCTCCCATAGCTGTGGTTCATTGAATGTAATGAAGTTTACAGTTGGCTCACATCCTCTTCTAGGTGAGCATTTTTGTTCAAAATTGTCCCTTTTGACTCACCCATTCTTTTCTGTATTTTATGCAACTAACTGTACTCAAGAGTCTGCTAACATTCCCTGCTGCTTCTAATTCTGCTTCTACCACTTTTTTGCATCCACTAAGTCAGTGATGGCAAATCTTTTTTCCCTTGGGTGCCAAAAACGCATGGGTGCGACAGCACGTGTGCGCGTGCTGACCCCTATAATGCAATGCACTCCCTGCAGGCCCCGCCCCCTGCACATGTGTGTGTGACCCCTCAATGCTTCCCCGCCCCCCGTGCACGTGCACACAACCCCTGTTTTGGTGCTAGCAGGCCTCCCTGAAGACTCCTGGGACCAAAACTGGGGGGGTGGGGGGACATGCCGCACCCCCATGCCCCGTTTTTGTGCTAGCAGGCCTCCCTGAAGCCTCCTGGAACAGAAAATGGGGGTGGGGACGCCACTCCCCCACCCCCATGTATTGCGCACTTGACCCTCCATCCCCCTGCACATGTGCAGGTGACCCCCCTCACCCCCACACATGTGCCCGTCTCCCGGCAGAGATCCAAAAATCAGCTGGCTGGTGGGAGGCGCACGGACATGCGTGGTGGAGCTGACCTGGGCATCGGCTCACATGCCTGCAGGGATAGCTCCACATGCCACCTGTGGCATGGGTGCCATAGGTTTGCCATCACGGCACTAAGTTTATTTTTATTTTATTTTATTTTATTTTTATTTTTATTTATATTTATATGCCACCCTTCTCCGGAGACTCAGGGCAGCTTACAATGCGTTAAGCAATAGCCTTCATACTTTTGTATATTTTATACAAAGTCAGCTTATTGCCCCCACAATCCAGGTCCTCATTTTACCCACCTTAGAAAGGATGGAAGGCTGAGTCAACCTTGAGCCTGGTGAGAATTGAACTCGCAGTAATTGCAGACAGCTGGATGTTAAATGCTGCCTTAGTAGAAGGCATTAGCCTCCTACGCCACTCAGACTCCTGTTGACCCTCAAGTGGAACAGATGCTTTTTAAAAAATCCCCTCAAACATTTCTTTATACTGTTGCACATTTCTTTATGCTCCTAAAAACTCAAACAATGCTAAAGTGTTTGATGCACCTCAAAGTATCTTTCTTTCCAAGGATAACTTGGATCAAATGTCTTTGGGGTGTATTTAACAACCTTTACAAATATGTTTTTAGGGATAGGGCTGGAAGTGGCATAATGTCACTAGGGTCTACTCCAAAACTGGACTCTCTGCTCATTTTAGAAAACTGCTTCTACCCACCTAGGAATGACTATATTCTAGGTCACTTGAATCAATTTTGGCAGGACTAGAACTCAAGCCCAATGGCATGCTAGGTGGATTTTACTCCACAGCTCTGCTCTCTTAAATGAGAATTAGCTATGGAGAAAAATGGAGAGAATATAAAAATAAGACAACATTTGAGCTAAAAGGTCTTCAACATAGAAGTAATTCCATAGAGAACAAGGAGCCTTACAGCAACTTCCTTAATCAGCCCAAGATATCACTCCTCTGTCTAAACAAAAGAGATGTCAAAAATTGATAGCCATGCTAGATAATAAAGCATGGAGATGAAGTATGAAATATGAAATTAATGTAAAGATAAAATATATGAATTGTTTTTCTTATGGGAGTTAAGCCTTTGTTAAATAATGGCTAAATGAGTATAATAATATAAAGGGATATACAAAACTGTTAAATAAGGGAAATTAAATTATTGGTAATTTTGGATATAGGATTGTGCACAAAAGAATTTTAACCGATCGACACACTTTCTGTGATTGTATTTGAATGATGGTGGTTTTATGTTTTGTTTTTGTTTTAAAAAAAAAAAATTCTAAAAAAAATTGATAGCCATGGAACTGTTTTCTAGATTCCTTTTAAAGATTTTTTAAGATTTTAGATTTTTAAATTGTCCAATTGGGTTTAGTTATGAGGTTTTTAAACTTTCGGCCAAAATTTATAATTCTTTTAAATTTTAAATTTTGTATTGACTGTTTTTTATTTCTGGCTGTGCACCGCCCTGAGTCCAGCAGGAGAAGGGCAGTATATAAATAAAATTAAATAAATAAATAAATAAATAAATAGTTGACAAAAGAAGTTTTCAAGAAGAGCCAATAGGTCCTCGCTCTGAATAACAAAAGGAAAAGACCCACAAAGCGTATTACCTTATGTTGATATTCTTTGATTACATCTGCCATTGTTTTACCAAAGCCTCAGCAATCTCGGAAGACTTGAGGGAGACATCTGCTTTATCTTTATTTAGAAGCGTCATCCTTGGCTCCTTGGTATTGGACAACCAACACATTTAAAGAAAATAATAATAATTTTACGTATTTTTCTGTCATTCCTTGAATTGAAGGCCTCCACTCTTCTTTATACTGGGCACCTGTTCTTAACAAGACATGACTGCCAAATGCCATTTAATGAAAAGTTTTACTGAACAAGAGAAGCCTTTCCTATGACCAATGTTTTTCTCCTGTAGGCTTGGACCATAATATTGAGCTAAACTGGAGAAATAATTTAGGGAAGAGGGAGAAAAATCAGATAAATGTTATCAAGAAGGTTAACAATGTCTTTTTCTTCATAGGCTCTCCTGGGGTTTGCTCTACACCATATACATCTCAATTCCAACCATAATGCTGACATTGTGTCTGAAAGCTATGTATTTTGACCTATGCAGCAGTTCTACCTTATTTGCCCTGCTTTTCCTTTATGGCATTTCATCTGTAAGTGTTGGGCTTTCCTTTTCTCAGTTAAAGTAATATGTTTGATGCAATAAATATTTCTGTTCTGCTGGAGGACAGTTTCTGGACCAGGTTAATAAGAAATCTTTTAAATATTAAATTAAATTTCTCAAGTGTTCTCTCTTTTTAATGAAGCACCCAAACATGGGAATAGCTTGAGGGATCCTGGAAATACCAGTTCAATGAAAGCACACCAGGGGCAGATACTCCTGGTATACATTCCCTTTAGTGGAAAGCTCTTTTGTCTGGTTAGATGAAAGATAGGAAAAACCATACCTCTCTATTTTTTATTCATTGACATTTTTTTGATATGCCAACTGCACCTTTCCAGAGAATATTGAAAATATGGCTACGTCATTCGTTTCTTGATAAATTTGAGATTAGATAACTATTAAATGATTTAGAGCCAATTGTTCAGAATTTTCAGCTCATCCCAAATGTTGCAGTCTGCTAACTGGCTTAGGCTGGTTAAAGAGAACCTGTTATTTCCTTATTTTTGAAAAAGATACCCTGAGTATCACTTGACTGAAGATTAGTTCGCTGTTGCCCTTATCATTATAATTATCACAAGTGGAATATGCAGGTCTGTGATCCTCTCTGAAGACTGTCTTGCAAGCTTTATTGGAATAGTTTATTGAGGAATATTCCCACATGGGATAAGAAGACTGGGGTTTTCTCAACTTGTGATAGCCAGGGGCAAGGGTGGGGAAATGGAACCAGTAGCCATGGTTCTAGGTTAAAAAGTTCAACCATCAGTATTGAGTAGCAGAGCAATGAAACTGAATAGATACTTATTCAAAATTATTGTGCATGGTGGCATTAGGAGTCAGTGCAAGAGTAGGAACCAGAAGTAGGTGCCACGTTCCATCTGTGGTCTCACAATCTTTTCATGTTGTCTGAATGTCTCAGCACCCAGACAATAAGGACTCAAATGGACTCTACTGCTAAATGGACTCAATTCACTCTACTGCTGATTTTCTAACTCTCTTTATCTTGAGCATTTACAGTTTGATTGGACTCCATCTCCTCTTCTTTAGAGAAATAATAACCTTTTGGGAAACGTGGCTATCAGAAGGCATTATGCACTGTCCTCCTATTAATTCAGTTCAGTTTGAATCCTGACCAGCAAGTATCTACTGCAACAATTTATCTTTTTAACATAGGCTGCAGCAACTACATACAAATACAGAACAATAATTCACTCATTATATCTTGCATATTTGTAGAGACTGTACTAACTGGCAATTTCTTCTTTCACAGATATGTCTCTGTTTCATGTTGAGCTCCCTCCTAAAGAAACCCAGAATCACTAGCTTTGCTATTTTCATCTTGATTCCTTGTTTGGGAGCCCTCAACATTACTACAACAGTCAGGTTGATACCTCCAAGTTTGGAGTTGATTTTGAGCATCTTCTGCCCATTTGCTTTTGGTGCTGGGCTTTCAAAGGTAGAGTGATGCATTGTATTTTACTTCAAAATCCTATCTTCCTAATCAGGATGCAACTAACAGGAAACAGATCTGACACTCACTCTGGTGGCATAGGTATTTCTCTTCCAAAGATATTTTGATAGGAACACATAGCAAACTGAACATGGACACAAAATGGCATTCCATTCTAATCCTTCCTTCATACTGCTGAGACCTATGCTTCCATTCCAAGAGGGTTAGAATCGGATCGATAGTTTAACTTACTAAACAGTTAGTTTCATTTCAATTCTTTGTTCTTTCCTATGAGAATTTGATTTACAATTTTTTTTTTGTTCTTTTCATGCAGGCTCTCTATTTTCAAAAATATGGAAGGACCTTTGATTTTACTGACTTAATGTTCGAACCGTATGGTTATTGCTTGCTTATTGACAGCCTCTTATACTTGCTGCTGGCTTTCTATTTTGATAAGGTTGTGCCTGGTAAGAATATTACTGTGAATATATTATAGTTTACAGACCACATTTCTGCAAGTTGCTTTTCATTAACTCGGAAGCATCAGTTTTGAATTAGGAACTGGCCTGAAAAACAGGGGAAAATAACAAAGTTGAGACAGCAAGTATTATATTTTTCTTTAGTTTAAGTCGACTAATATTCATCTGAAGCTGCTAAATGAAACAGTCTTGTTCACATATCGTGTATACATCAGTGGTGCGTTGCTCCCAGTTCGCACCGGTTCGCAAGAACCGGTAGTAAAAATTTGTAGTAGTTTGGAGAACCGGTAATAACATTGGCTGGCCACGCCCCTGAACCAGTCCCCGGCCCAGTCGCCGCTCGCTTACCCCGTCCACTTCATCAGAGGCTTTTTTTTTTAACTTTTAAAAGCATTTTTTCTACAACCTCTTCGGCCAAAGAGGTTGTAGGGGAAAAAAATGCCTTTAAAAACCTCTGACGATCCCAGTTGAGTTGCTTGATCATCAGAGGCTTCTAAAAGCATTTTTCCTGCAACCTCTTAAGGTTATAGAAAAATGCTTTTAAAAGTAAAAAAAAAAGTTGTCCACGCTCATCCAGTCACATTACCCCCACCAAGCCACGCCCACAAAATAAACCACGCCTACAGAACCAGTAGTAAAAATATTTAGAACCCACCCCTGGTATACATGTATGAGCTGTAGACCATTTAAAAGAAACCTGTGCTATGCAAAGCATAGAAATGGTATAAAGCAGAATAAGCAAATGAAATTAAAGGTGGATGACAAGAGAGAAGGAAAACTTTCCTTTTGTTTTCTAAACCTCAGTCATTTTGTGGAGCTCATCAGTTCCATTGGCTTCTCATTTTTGTGTTGCAATTCCATTCCCATTTATTTTCCCTACATGACCAACAATTCCAATGCATTGCTTTCATACAAATCAGCCACTTCACATTCAATTCACAGATATTCAACATTTATTCATTCTGGGTCTTTTAATCTCTTATTTCACCATTCACAGTTCTTAAGTAACACATTTGCACTGCATTTATGTTTCTCCTGACATATCCGGCTCCCACTTACATCTACAGAATTGGCAGAAACCTGCTTTTATACTTAGCAATTTCTGCTTCTCTTGACAAACATCTTCACAACAGAATTATTCCACCCAATACTTTTCTTCCAGCGTTTGCACATCTTAAAATATTTCCATTCATGTTCCTATTTTTAGTAAATATTCTACCAAGATACACAAATACACAAGTTATTTTATGACCTAAGCGTAGTACATAAAATCATCTGCTACAATGTCCTACCTGTCAATGACCACTTCAGCTTCAACCACAACAATACACGAGCACACAATAGATACAAATTTAAATTAAACCGCTCTAAACTCGATTGCAGAAAATATGACTTCAACAATAGAGTGGTCAATGCCTGGAATGCACTACATGCACTGTGGTTTCTTCCCCATACCCCCAAAACTTTAACCTTAAACTGTCTACTGTTGACCTCACCCCATTCCTAAGAGGTCTGTAAAGGGCGTGAATAAGAGCACCAGCGTGCCTACCATCCCTGTCCGAATGTCCCTTTTTATTTGTATCCATTTCATGTATTCATAATCATGTTTATACTTATATCTGACAAATATAAATATAAGTATGCTTGACAAAATAAATAAATAAATAAAATAAAAATAAACAAGTGAAATTTGGATTTTTAAGAAGCAGGATAAAAAGAGTACTAACATTTTTGAACTTTGGTGTTAAGAGAAGGGAGCTGAAAAATACCATGGACAGGCAAGGAAGCAAACAAACAAACAAACAGATGATTCAACAAACAAATAAAACCAGAATACTCACTTGAGGCCTAAAGATCAGGCTCATATTGTCCTACTTTAGACACATTCCACAAAGACCTAAGTTTCTGGAAATGATTCTAATTCTGGAAAAGGTCAAAGAAAAGAGAATAACCAACAGAAAAGTGGATAGACTCAGTTATAATGGCAATGACTGTACTATTGACTCAAAAGCACTCACAGACAAACAAAATGTAGGTTAGTAGCCTTAGTTATACCAGTGCTACATGCAGATTTGTCTGCTAATGATATAAGTATTAAAATTAGCAAGAATTCTCAAATGAATTGTATATTCCTGTTTGTTGCTGTGGTCTATTTTCCTCTTTTTTTTAGTTTTGAGGTAGGTTATGATTTATAGAGAGCTAAACTGACTGCATCAATTCAACTTATTGTCAGGTTCACAGTTACGAAAATACTGCAACAGAACAATGAAGACTAGCTTTGTACTTTATTGTATGTTCAATGTGAACATTAAGAATTTACAGTTAGCTTGGATTTATGACAACTTGCTGTTTGTAAAATACTTTTTAGACAAATATGGGGTGCCTTATCCTCCGTTGTTTTTCTTGAAGAAGACCTATTGGTGTAAACCAAAAAGCCCCTATACTGGTGATGTTCCTACAAACGAACGGAGTCACGGGAGTATCTTCAGTGACAATGCTGAACCTATGCCTCCTGAATTCAATGGGAAGGAAGCCATAAGGTAAGAGACATTGAATCTGGACATTCAATAGTGTGAGCATGTTGTAAATTTATTTTACTTATAGGTTCTGCTCTCAGAGGACATTGGGGGAGATGCATTCGTAAGGAGAAAATAATATGCTATAAGAAATTCATTTCTGCTGCAACAGGTTTGGCTTTGGCTTATGACCATCCATTCAGCAACCATTCAAAGTTGTGACAGTGCTGAATGAGGGGGACTTATGGCTGGTCCTTGCACTTGCAGCTGTTATAGCATCTCTGAAGTCACATGATCATGATTTAGCCACTTGGCAACCATTATGATGGTTGCAGCATCTCAAGGTCACATAATTGCCATTTCCATCCTCCCCAATGGCTTCTTACAAGCAAAGTCAACAGGAAGCTTGTTGGAGGTTAAAAGTCGCTTGCATTCTCACCGCTTTTTTCCCCATCTGCTTGTGCTCTGTAGTGCCAATCCTCAGTTTCCACCGGGTCTGCTTGCTTGAAATTCTCTCTTCCACATCATGTTACATGTAGTCCTCACTTAATGACCCATATGGTCCTGGTATTAAGCTTTGCAACCACATTGCTTAGCGATGTGCTATCCTAGCCTGAGGACTGCCTGCATTGTCTTTTATTATATTTTTATATTTATTTTATTATGTGTATTGGACATATACCAGAGGAAAATGCATCCCATGTCTCATATTTACTATGACATATTGAATGCTAAAATAATATTCTCCTATTTCAACGTGATATTGTGATTCTGAAATTTGTAAGAAGAACCCTACAATGTACTGACAAATAACTATTTCACTATTTTTTTAGACTAAATGACATTAAAAAAATTTATAAAATGAAAACCACAGAAACAGAAGCTTTGAAAGGTAAGATACCTGCATTTTAGAATATATATATACTATTGCTCTGATTCTATGAAATAGGACAGAAATAACACAAAACACAGACTTTCCTGCTCTCCTTCTTGTAGGGAAAGCTTTCTGAGATGCTTTAAATTTAAGAATTACATTTACCTAACTTTCAAAGGTTATCTTTCTGACCAATCTCCAGGGCTTTTACACCTTCATCTCTATATTCTCCATCAGCTTCCTGGGCACTGGTTGAAAAAGGAACGGCAAATTGATTTTTAATTTCCTCCCATATCTTGATAGGAAGTCCTGAGGGAAACTGGTTGTATGATGCCAGCAAAAAGAAAAAATGACTGGCACTAGGTTCAGTAGCAATTATAAAATTCAGGATAAAAAATGTGAAGAACTTGGTGTTTTCTCTTGTTAGATGACTCAACGTATAGTTTAATATATACAGCAACCATGGCTTCTTTATATATTAGGATTGTCCTTGGATATTTATGAAGGTCAGATCACTGCAATACTTGGTCATAGCACATCTGGAAAAACTACATTGCTAAACATCCTGAGTGGACTTTCCAAACCATCTGATGGTAAGAATCAAAACTTTAAAATGAATTCAAATGCCAGCCAAATCTCAAAGTATGTTTAGAAAAGTGCAGCCCTGTTGGATCTGATCATGGTCCAGTCTAGTCCCATTTTCTGTTTTCCACAATAATCAACTAGGTATCTCGGGGAAAACCTCAATAGCCCTTTTCTGCTGTTGTCCTCTAGCGAAGTATCATCTATAAACTGTTATGACTAATAGATAGTTTTATTTTCCATGAAGTTGTAAAACCCAATTTTCAAGTTTTCAAAGTTCGAAGTTTCTTTAATATAACTTAATTTTGTTATGATTTCCTAGATTTGTTAAACTTCATATATCGGTCAGTAATTATTTTCATTTCTTTACATCAGTTTATAATTTGAACAACACAGATTAGATGTTATAGTCCTAGTTTAATCTTGACATAAACTGTTTCAACTCCTACCCTCAAAATGACGCTATAGAGCGTCACCAGAACAACTAGACACAAGAACAGTTTTTTCCCTAATAGTATATATTATAATAAATTGGATAATTTTTTGGATTATTTTTTTTTAAGATAGCGACAGCAGCCGCATGTGTTTGTAGATGGCGCTCTGAAGTGTTGTGCAAAGAGGGTTTTGGAAAATTTGGAATGTAGAGATTGGTATTTGGAAGTGGAGGAGCGTGTAGAGAGAAAGGCAAGAGGGAGATAAGCTTGATAAGCTAATTGAGAGGCTGGAATTTGTTGAATAAACTGAGAGGTGAAGAAACAGAAAGGCTGAGAGCTGGAAGAGTTGGAAGGGGTGGAGAGACGGAGCAGAGGAGGTGGATGATTTACGATTGTGTGGCTTTCCTGGTCTCCCCCTGGACTCCACCTGGATTCTCTAGCTGAAACTAAACCCAAGAGTGAGCAGCTGCAGCTCTGAATGATAGTGTGGCTCATCTAATGGAGGCAGGGCTGACAGTAGAGACAAGCTTCATTGGCGTTCGTTGGCAGTTGGGCCTACTCATGTGGTTAATATCGCTGTGGAGAGTGGCAGGCTGCCGTTGGGACTTCCTGAGATTAACTGGTGAGTGGGAGTTTGGAACTGTGAACTTTATCAGACATTGTAGAGATATAGCTGCTAAATTTCCAGTGCAGCATAGCAGGCCTTCTAGCTACTTTTCTGTTACCTACTGCAATCTTGTTTTTGCAATCCTCTGAATGGTCTGTAATCGGGCCTGGGAAGGCTGCTTGGGGAATCCTGGGGCTGGAAGGGAAAGCTGAGGGAGAGGCAAGTGTGTTGGTCCCCTTCCCCTGGGTGAGAATAACTGGGCAGGGTGCCATTTGTGCATTGAGTGGATGTATTCTGAGTATGTTGGGAGATAAGGGGCTGCTGGATGTGACCCCTCTGTAGCAGGGGCGGGTTTCAAAACCTATTGCTACTGGTTCGCTGATGGGTACGTGATTTTATTACTATATTATTTATTTGATTTTTAATTAGTTTTATTTTTTTAAAATGTGGTTTTTAAATTCTGTAAGCTGCCTTGAGTCACCATGGGCGAATAGGTGGCAATATAAATTTAATAATAAATTAATAAATAAAAAATAAGATAACAGAAAAGCCCATTTGAAAAGCAGCCTTTTAATTCATCCTATTCTAAACTAATAGCAATCTGTTTAATTAGAAAATTCTCTATGTAATCTTTTTGCTATTGCTTACAGGTTTTGCATCCGTATTCAAGTACAATGTATGTGAAAAGGAACAAATGGAAAAGATTTGGGAAATAAGTGCTATCTGTCCACAATGGAATATTCAATTTGAATTTTTAACAGTGAAAGAAAACTTAATGACATTTGCTAAAATAAAAGGGATATCATCCAATGCTGTAGAAAAAGAGGTAATAATGGATTCAGTTATATTCTGTTGTCCTGCACAGATTTATTTTGCACAGGTGGTTATGTTCTACATTTTCCCCTTTTTCCTTCTTCCATTGTAGGACATTGCTGCTTTAGATTTGATAACATTATTCTCCTCTGATTGTATTTAGCCAGTCCAATCTAGAAAACATCACGTACGCTTTGGAATCAGTAGGACAAATGTGTAGATAACCAACTTAATATCAAGCGCCAGGGAAGTTAGGAGATTCAGACAGTTCAAATGAGTATAAAGATTTATTGCAAGTTTAAGCTCTCTACAACAATCTGACCAACTAACAGTCAAGGGAAATGAATGGGAGATAAGAGAGGCATTCAAGGTAGGCTGGACTTTGATCTCTTGCAGGTGCAAGGGGACTTGTGACTTATGACGCGTTTGACCCCTTCCTCGGGCTCAGCCTCATCGTCTCCCATACTTAATTGCTTGATGAATATTTAAAATTTATTAATTTTATTTACAATCCCTAATTCCACAAAGTGCTATTTGAAAAAACCCTGTAATAGACCATTTCTTTGCCAATTGGATCATGGTTTGTTAGCCAGTTTATAGGTAAACTGCTATTTCCACAGCAATGAAAATAAGATGAATAAGCCAAAGCTTATTTTTAAACCTTGGGGGGAAAGCCAGGAGAACTCTGAAGTGCAAAAATTTGGTAGAATATAATTTGGCTTCTTCAGGAAAAGGATATGCAATCTATGGCCATGTGAATTTCAGATATATTATCTGCCTAAAAAAGTACAAAAGATTCAACTTTCAGTGCTTGATATTGATTTACAATGAAATATTATTTACTGTACCTGTTGGGAGATCAATACAACTGAAAAATCCAAGCTAAATAATCAACAAAATTTTAAAATGTTTCAGAGATGAGCAGCAACGTAAATAAGATCCAAACTTACATTAAAAACTAAGTATATAAAATATATGGTCTACCTGCCCATTTCTTTCATTCAGTTAAGAGACTGAATTTCTAGGAAAGGAGTATAAAATAATTGAAATTTATATATTTTATAGGTTGAAAAATTGTTGACACTCTTGGACATCAAAGCCATTCAAAACACCCAAGCTATCCATTTAAGTGGTGGACAAAAACGAAAATTATCTCTTGGCATTACACTTTTAGGAGAACCAAAGGTAAACCCACTATTAGGCAAAACGTCCCATGGTACATATACCATTAAGTATGCTTTTTTTAACGAATGCAGTGCTTTCATCCTTACTGATGACTTGCATAGATAGTAATCATGGAAATCCCTAAATGGTTTCCCTTTCTTTCAGCTTCAGCTTCTCAACCCCCTTCCTAATATTTTCCTGACTTTTGCAAGTTAAATGAAATTTGTAATAATTTTAATAGAATTATTTTCTATTATAAAAATAAAATTTTCTAAATGTTATTTCAAAAGCCATACAATTTTGCAAAATTCTTGTGTCTTCATAGTGAGAAACTGTACTTCAACAATGAATGCTATGTGCTAATGTTTTAATGTGTTAAATTAAGATATGCAATCAAATGTCTACTGTAGGTATTATTATTGGATGAGCCAACTTCTGGATTGGATCCATATTCTAGATACCAAGTGTGGTCTCTCCTGAATGAACGCAAAGCAGATCGAGTCATTTTATTCACTACCCAATTCATGGATGAAGCTGATGTCCTTTCTGGTGAGCAGACCTTATACTGAAGCAGATTAGAATGTAGGAACAAAAAGAAACTATAGAAATAGTACTTGTTGTAATTTTATTTCTTCAAATACCATTATTTCTCCTTCTGTTCTAATTGATCAGAAAGGTCTTTTATTGAATTGCACTGAGTCAGCTGATCCATGTAACTTCTTAAATCCAGTCACACATATCACTACGCATCAGTCTGCTTTTCCTGTCAATTTCAGGATTTTCATGGATTGCAGCTGTTCCTCTCTCCCCTACTAAGCCCATTGAACCTCTTACTCACCTTTTACTTTTAGTGACTTTTTAGATCCGTCAATGTTACTTCCTTTCTTGTTCCTTGTATATTGATTGTTCTACCTGCAGATAGAGGGAAATTTACTTATTTATTTATTTATGAACTTCTTACTGCTCATTCCCCTGAGATGGATTCAACTCAAAAAGTACTAGAAGACCTCCAAAGTCTCTTCCACCCCTGTGATTCTATTCCCATTTCCATTTCAATGAAATCTCAAATAAAAACATTTGGATGTGGATACGTTAAAGTTACCGTTCTAGCCACTGTTGGCTCATCCTATCTTCAAGGTTCATGCTAGCTTGTCTACTTTTATTTTCCTCATTTCTTATGTCAGTAGGAATTAGTTGAATTCATAGGCCAGTCAGTATGAATATTTTATACCAAACCAGTGCTTTATTTTCTGCATCGATTCCACTAAATCTCCAACAATTATATGTTTAATACTTTGAATTTGGCAAATAGAGCTTATTATCAAATGAGATAAACTAAAAAATGCTGTTTGCTCTTTACGTAGACCGGAAAGCTATTATCTCACATGGGAGGCTGCAATGTGTTGGTTCATCCCTGTTCTTGAAGAAAAAATGGGGCATTGGCTATCATTTAAGGTACTAGTAATATGTTAGTGTTATGGATATATTTTAGTTGTAGTTTAAAAGCTTAATATGAATTCTATGCTGGAATATTTAATCCATTCTTTCAGTCCTTCATTTGTTCTTTTCAAGTTACACCTTGCTTTTCCATTTTGAAATACAGACACTTGAGGCAATTTAGGATAAAGGTAAAGGTTCCCCTCGCACATATGTGCTAGTTGTTCCCAACTCTAGGGGCAGTGCTCATCTCCATTTCAAAGCCAAAGAGGCAGCGCTGCCCGATGATGTCTCCGTGGTCATGTGGCCGGCATGACACCAAAGGCACACGGAACGCTGTTACCTTCCCACCAAAGGTGGTCCTTATTTTTCTACTTGCATTTTTTATGTGCTTTCGAACTGCTAGCCTGGCAGAAGCTGGGACAAGTAACGGGAGCTTACCCCGTTATGCGGCACTAGGGATTTTAATCACTGAACAGCCAACCTTTCGATTGACAAGCTCAGCATCTTAGGCACTGAGCCACCGCGCTGCCTGAGGCAATTTATGCAAAATGCAAAAACAAATCTCAATAATGGAGAAAAGTAATATAGAATCAAATAAAGAATAAAAATAATGAAATAATAAATATATTTAAAGTTTGTTTGAATGTGTGCTTGAATTGTAAGAGAGAAAGACACTGAGAAGCATATCTGAAGAGGGAGTTTGGAGTTCCTGCTAGCCATAAAAATTGAATGTGTGCAGAAATGTACAGAAGGGCCTCACAAAGGCAAGAATTCAAAACAGAGCTGTTCAATTTGATTGATTGATCAAAACTGTTCGGCTTATTTATTTGATAGTTGTATTACCCATTTTTCCTCCAAGGGTTCAATGTGGCCTACACAGCTTTTCTTCTTTCATGATTTTACCAAAACAGGGAGGGAGATGAGATAGTGACTGACCTGCGGTCATCTAGTAAGCTTCCAGAATTAAAGGAGGATCTACTTCTATCCCATCCTGTTCTATTGGCTTTCCTTGAAATTGTGTCAGAAAATCTGTTGCCTGAAAACATCATTGTAGAATAACAAACCAAATGTCTACTTGCTCCAGGATGCCAATTGATGTTGCCATTGTGCCATCATACACACCAGATGACCCAGACCAAATAGTTATATTTGCACCTGTAATACTATGTAGAATTGGGTCACCACATTTTGAGAGCTATATAATAAAGTTGGAAAAAGTGCAGAAGAGGACAACTAGAAATGTGTGTTTTTGTGTGTTGAGCTTAATTGTAAGATTTGGCTAGAATGTAAAGTACTCTGTATTGGAAAAAAGGTGACTTGGGTATAATATTATGAATGATACAGAAGGCATGGACAAGAAAAGTTTGATCTATTGATAAACACTAGGACTGAAAGTGAGTGGAAGAGGTTTTAGAACAGTTAGTGCATGATTAAGTAGTAATCATTAATCATTACATAATTATCATAACGTATGGTGATGGCCCTTAATTTGGATGGCTTTACAAAAGGAATAGATGAATTCCTGGAGGAAAAGTCTACTAAGAGCTATTAATTCTAAACATTCAATATTGCCTCCAAATATCATTGGGAAAAAAACATTTGACTGTCCACTTACTGTTTGCAAAACTCCCAGAAGCCCCTGATTAGCTATTATGGGGAAAAAATACTAGACTATGGATGTCTTGATCCAGCAGGATCACCCATCTTATAAAATTAATGTAAGAAGATGAATCATTATTTAAAATTCTTTTAAGAATCCAGTATTTTTGAATTCCAATATAAATATACTTTAACATACACTGCCTTCAAGGTGAAATGATTAGAATATGTTGAATGGTCTACTTTCATATTTCCCAAATGTTTTGAGAAGGGTCTTATCACATATACATCAATCAAATAAATAAATAAAATAAATCTGGTTTAAAGATGCATTTGAAAGGACACAAAGGTTTTTTTATGTCTATGCTATTGTTTTAATTAAATATAATTTAATTATGCATTAATGAGACAATTGTAAGCTAGGCTATAGCCCCGTGATGGCTAATCTTTTTGCCATCGTGTGCCAAAAGTGGGGGTCGCATGGGAGGGGTCGTGTGCGTGCCCACACCCATAATTCAATGCCACCCACCCACCTACTCCCTCCCGCTTTTGGCATGCAACAGCAAAAAGGTTACCGGTGGGCCTGGTAGGCCCTTTTTTCACCCTCCCCAGGCTCCAGAGGCTTTCTTGGAGCCTGGGGAGGGTGAGAACGGCCTTCCCTACCCTCCACCCCCGAAGGCCCTCCGGAGGCCAGAAACGGCCCATTTCTTGACTTCTGGTGGGCCCAGAAGACCTGAAAATCAGCTGGCTGGTGCACGCATGAGTGCTGGAGCTGAGCTAGGGCAATGCTCTCATGCCTACAGATATGCTCCACGTGCCACCTGTGGCATGTGTGCCATAGGTTCGCCATCACGTCTATAGCCTATTTTATTTAAAAATTGTTTTAATTGTAGCAAGTCAGCTCTAGTATCAGCACTGTTGCTTTATGGAAATTTAGGACGCATGAGATAACCTGAAATCTGTTTTTTAGTTGGAAGGATTCATTGAATACTCTGAATAAAAAATTGGACATTGCTCTGGATCTAAATTGTTATTTGATATGAATAGGATGCATACAAACGAGTTTTGTGACGTTGAGAGAATAACATCACTGGTCAAACACCACATCCCTGCTGCAAAAAAATCAGGAGAACGTGAAAATGAGCTGAGCTATACCCTGCCCTTACAAAATGTGGATACGTTTTCAGGTAATTTTCAAACTGTATAAATAAAATGAATTTAACTGCTGTTTCTTAAAAAACCTAAACAGTTGAGATCATATGACCCATGCTTTCCTGGACAACAGAGGCAGGTTGTTTATTTTCCTACCAAACTAGATGAAATTTTGTATTAACTTATGTTCGATCCTTTGAGCAACATACAAATTAAAACATAATAAAAACCATTTTAAATCAAATTCATAATTAACATATCATATGATTAACCACATGAAAATGAAGAACCAAATAATTTAATCAACTGCTCTATAATAAAGAAAATATAAGACACATCTTTCACAGACAAAAGCCATTATGCTCAAAATTCTCATTGATTAATAAGACCCATGAAAATAAAAGGCCCCTCACCCATATTGCAATGTAAATTTGTTGTAAGTAACCATGTGTTTAATTTTTAATATGTGGTGAATGCAATGTATTTTTTGTGTCAGAGTTTATTTTCCTCTTTTATCAATTTATATACTATGGTTATAGAGAACAATGTTTTATTTCACTATTAGAGAATTAACATTACATCATACATATATACCGTTTCCCCGAAAATAAGACCCGTGACAAATTCCCTAACAGTCTAAGGAAGCAATACAAAAATAGAGTGAATTGAATTGAATTGAATTTTCAATGGGAATAAAATGTATTCCACCCCAGGCTGTTTAAATTAATATTTATTTTCCAAATACTGTACTGTTTTTGGTGATCTACTAATATAAATTTGCTTTGGAAAGAATGAATATATTAAATAATACAATATTTCACTGGATTTTCTTTTTTAAATTCCAGCATATTACCTAATGTCAATTTCACAATCCTTTAATGAAGTTTCTGTGCTAAATTAACCAGAATACTTCTTATTATAATTAGGCTGCTTTTTAGATAATCACATAATACTATTGTCCATTAATTAGTAAATAAAGACTTTCTTTAAATTTTTTATCTCTTTTTCTGTCCTGGGCAAAATTGTCACTCTTGCAGTTATTTCCAGCTTTTCAAGATACAGAGTTGTCTTTTGGTTTACAAACGGTCACTTCATAAACAAAGAATAGTATTTTTTTTAAAAAAAGATTCTGTAGGTAGAATGAAATAAACCACAGTTCTAAAATGAACTTTGCCTTCGTTGGATTGATTGTTTTTATGTTTCTGAAATGTTGTTACTTTCGATATATCGATTTAACTTTCTCAATCAGATTATAGCTGGTTCTTTATAGGCTCAGGAGGTAAAAAATTAAAAGCAAATCTTAAGAACAGTTTACCTAAAATTTCACTTTGTTTCAATTAAATGAAATTACATAAAATTCCAATGGGTATTTGCTCCTTTACTTTAAGTTGAAAGGATATATCAATTTGGTATTTGTTTTCCCTTGCTCAACACGTAGATTTGTTCAATGATATGGATCATCAGACAAACCTAGGGCTCATTAATTATGGAGTTACCATGACGACTCTGGAAGATGTCTTCTTGAGGCTAGAAGGAAATGAAAATATAAAGGAAGAAGGTAAAGTATTGTTTTCAATATTGTATTATTTTCAGGCTTCCTTCTGAGAAAACTGTATGTTTGGAGTGATAACTATGGAGTGGGATTTTCATTGTTTTCTTCTACCATTTCTGAAGATCCAAAGGAAGGTGCTAGACTGATCTTTTGGTAACAGAGAATGTAGCCAGCAGGAAGAATAGGATGTGAGAAGAGGAAAGAGCAAACATGGATAAACAAGAAGATTTTCCCTCAGCTGAAATAAAAATATTGTTTTGACTTTTAAAATGGTTTTAGATTATGGAATTCTCCATGGAAGGGAAACGGCAGGAAAAAATGAAATGGAAGAGGATCAGCTGTTGCTCTCAGACACGGGAAAGGTGACCGTGAAAGGCACAGAGCTCTGGAGACAACAAGTTTATGCCATTGCAAGAATGCACTTTCTAAACATCAAGAGAGAGCGCAAAATATGGGGATCATTGTGAGTGCCTTTTTTAAAAAATGATTTATCAATTTTATATGTAATGCAAGAAGACTAGTATGGAAGATTAGATCATAGGCTGTGATCATAGAGTTTTGAGTTTTTGCCTCCATTAACCTTGAATAAGCTAAAAAAAAACAAGTTTTAGTCAGTGGTGGGTTTCAAAAAAATTTATTAACAGTTCTGTGGGTGTGGCTTGGTGGGCCTGGCATGGTGGGTGTGGCAGGGGAAGGATACTGTAAAATTTCCATTCCCTCCCCAATCCAGGGGAAGATTACTGCAAAATCCCCATTTCCTCCCAATCAGCTGGGACTCGGGAGGCAGAGAATAGATGGGGATGGGGCCAGTCAGAGGTAGTATTTACTGGTTCTCCAGAATGTGGTCGGAACCTGCTGAAACCCACACTTCAAAGTTGCAAACCTACAGTGGTTAGGAAGATAGCTCAAGAGAAGATAATGGTATTTCACATTTCTCCCTCCAAGTTTGGAAAGAGAACAATGATGTCAGATAGGGGACACTAATTCAATAATTCCAGCTACATCATATCCCTTGCTATGCTTCCAAACTACCCCAGTACTTATTCTACCCAAGCCTAGAGCCGGCATATTTATATTGCTTCTTCTTGCTCGTCATTTTAAAGCAAATCCAGCAGCTAGGAGTGAGACAAGATCATTTAGTTCTCCAAAATCAGAAATTTCAATAGTTTTATCATTCAATCTTTCCATGATAACAGATCAGTTCCTGTCCATGCCTTATGTTGGTTGTTTCTCTTTTTTTTTTCAATTTAGAAAAGTATCTTTTGTGTTAATATAAAATAATTTCAAAACCTCTGAAATGCCATAGTAGCACTTGGGTAGATAATACTATTTTGAGATTTTGAAAATATAGTATTTATTCTATAGATCTCTGGTGGCTGACCTTTGGCACGTGTGCCAGAGGTGGCATTCAGAGCCCTCTCCATGGGCACGTGTGCCGTCATCCCAGCCCAGAGTTTGCCAAGGGGAAGGTTACCTCAGCCCGCTGTAAACATCAATCTCTGCTTCTGCAGCTCTAGCTCCATCAGGATCTTCTCTCCCCACCTCACTTTCTGCCAGGGTGAGGACCCTGCCCCCTAGGTTGCCCTGCGAGATGCATGATCCCACCCGGGCTGCCCCAATCCCCTTCTCAACCCCTCCACCCCCGGAGGAAAAGAAGCAAGGAAAGACTAACATGAAGCACCTGGTTAGAAAGAACCAGAGACTTTCTCCACAGCTGACGGAAAGTTGCAGCTTTTGAAAGCCAATTTCCAATTTGCTTCCCATCTGTAAATATTATTATTTTTTTCAAATCATTTTTTATTTTAAAACAAAAAAATAAAAATAAAACATACAACTATCATTCATTCAATCAAGTACAGACAGTACATTGGTCGGTTTGCATCCCTAGTGCCCTCTCCTTTCTTCACAATATTACTACATATCCAAAATTTAATCTTACATAAAATATATCAGTTGTATCATCATTTAGGTATTTCGACATTTGCTTATATATCACCACCATCTATAAATATTATTATAATATTAGGAAGTGGGGAGTTATTAGAATTAAATCTCTGCTCAGTTCTTTTGGAGTGGGAGAAAAGAATGCAGGATATTCACCCTAAAGCTTAATTAAGCCTGTCAAATAAATCTTTAAAACAAAATTCACTCCCAACCCTAATTAGAGATTCAAACACCATTCAGATACACAAACTACACAGAATAATCTTGCAAAGAACAAAAAAAAAAGTGAGGGGTCAGAGACAACAATAATACATCAATATCTGGGATCAAAATGGTTTCAGAGCTTGTGAGATTTGGTAGCTTTTTGGGGTGGAATATTTTTTTTCAGAAACTGGAAAACTGGATGTGCAAAACTCCCTCGGAACATTGCTGTAAAATGCTTAATTAAATGGAATATTTTGTCAGTTAAACTAAATCATGTATTAATTTGGGATATCAAGAAATTAATGGATTTTTTTTTCAATTAATGGTGTGCTTTGATGTGGTTTTTCTGAGGCTCTCTCTACTGTCTTAATTTGGCCACTGTGGTAAAGTCACCCCCCAGAATCTTGATTTAATTTGTAAATACGTACAACTACAAGCCTCATCCATATAGCACTCTAAGTCATAAAGGGATTTTTTTGGCTTAGCCAAGTCAACAAATCTGACTATTTTGAGCAAATCAATTATGCAAACTATGACATGTTGCATGAACATGACATTAAATATTTTCATTGATGCAAGTTCTAGATTGGGATCATACTTCATATTAAGGCACAATAGGATTTGTGGTAGGTTGTGTTTCTTCAGACAGGCTTGATGAAGCTGTTAACTAAGGTGGATTTGATTTAAATCAACTTGATTTACATGATGATTTAAATCAACTTGATTTACATGATGATTTAAATCGACTTGATTTAAATCATGATTTAAATCATGATAAGGCTTGATTTAAATCAACTTGATTTAAATCATAATTTTTAAAGAGCAACTGTCATCTCTGTCCCACAGTGGCTCCTCCTCTGACCCACTGTTGACTCACCGACATTCCCAATATTGCAAAATATACAGCCTCATGCTTCATAACTAAGTTCCATTTCATACTGAATAAACTAAATTATTAATGTATCTTAAATAGAAAACTATCTTTAGATCGATTTTTACTCCAAAAATATATATTTTATTAAAATATATTTGATAAAAATTTTAAAAAATCTGATTTAAATTTTAAAAAATCCAATTTTTTAAAAAAAATCATCGATTTTTTATCCACCCTGCTGTTAACACAACCTGTCTAATAGGGTCTTCTATGTGCCCAGCATATTGTACAAACTAAGCATTTTGGTCATTGCCAAGACAGAATATCAACACAGTATATTAGAATCATAATTTACTCGGGGAAAAAAGGAGGAGGCTTAATGGGTTACTTCAGCTATCATCAATGACTCTGTGTAAGATGAAAGGAAAAGCTGTGTTTGATTTTGGGGTTCAAATCCTCTATTAAAGTTGCCCAAATGTATTTGGGGACAGAGCTGCCATCAGCAAGATTCCCTCTTTGAGGGAGATGGACAGTTCAGAAATGTAAAACAATAATTAAATAAAATTATGGTTGAGGTGGGCCCGAAACTGTAAATATCAAAAGTTGTTTGTATCATTGAAAGCTCCGTGATTGTGTTATTCTTTTAAGACAAAATATGTTAATGCATGAGTTGTTTTTTCTAAACTAAAACCTCAGTATTCAGGTTAAATTGCCGTGTTGGCACTTTGCAATAAATAAGTGGGTTTTGGGTTGCAGTTTGGGAACTCAGTCTCTAAAAGGTTCACCATCACTGATATAGACGCAGGTAGTCCTTGACTTACAACAGTTCATTTAGTGACCATTCGAAGTTACAACCTCACTGAAAAAAGTGACTTAGGACCATTTTTCACACTTACGACGATTGCAGCATCCCCCATGGTCACATGATCAAATTCAGAAAGCTGGCAACTGACTCAATTTATGAGGGTTGCAATGTCCTAGGATCATGTGATCATCTTTTATAACCTTCTGACAAGCAAAGTGTCAGTGTAATTATGAGCTGGGATAGCCATAACAACAAATCAGCCAATGGGAACTGTTTGGTGACTGAGAGTCATGTCAGACAGCTCAGAGCCTGGGTGTGGCTTAGGTTCACTGGTCTGTATATATATAAAGATTATTATATTGATTCTGTGCTTCTGTGATTTCTGGTTCTGGCTGCATAGGTATTGTATCCATGCATCATGCTTTATATTACTGTATATAAAGAAGTTTCTTTTATAAATGAATCCTGCTGAATTTTTTACTTGTGTGCTGGTTGGATTGCTGCAAACTCTAAGAGGTTATGGGCCCAGAGCACAGCAGACACAGTGAAAATGGAACTGTAATTAAACTGAAGGACAGCCTGTGTTATAAGTAAAAGAGAACAAGGCTGAGAAGGCTTGCAGCATGGCTGTTGATTTCTAGGAGAGCTCTCTGCCTTGATTGGGACAGAAGAATTATATTATTTGGGCTGCAAAATTGGAATGCTTCCTGAAGGCTAAGGAGCTCTGGGATACTGTTATTAATCCACCCCAGGCACCATTAGCAGCAGCAGATCAGAGGCACTGGACTACATCATCTTAAATTTAGACGATGAATAATCCTTGAATGTAGCTGATTTAAAAACTGCAAAGGAGATTTGGCTGAAATTGAGAAGTGTGCATGTGAGTGCATCAGCATGTAATACTGTGCAATTATTGAGAGAATTATACAGAACCTGGCTGCAACTACAAGAGAGCGTGGAGAGGAATTTGCTGCATATTTATTTATTATTTATTCATTTATTTATTGAATTGGAACAGCATGGAATGCAGATTCCTGAGTCTCAGAAGGTACTTTTGGTGTTAAATAGTCTTGATGAAACGTGGGACATTGTTTCAGCTGTTTTGTTTTTTTTTACTGAAAAGTTTTTAAAAGTTTTACACATATTTTCCCTTCCCTCCTCCCCACTCCTATCCCAACTCTCCCCCCCCCCCGGACTTCCCAGAGCAAATACAGGGTATAGCATTTAACAAACATACAAAAAAGAACCTAAACTATCTATAGATTAGTCTCCCTCTTGCACTTTAACTCCCCTTGTTCATATCTAAATATAACTATTTAAACCAGTTATTGCTTGAATGTAATCAATCCATCTTCGTTCTTATCCATTCTTCAGTAATAAGCAACTCTTCTTTCTTCCAGCATTACACGATCAAAGCCCAAGTACAGTTAACCATCACATCTCCAACCTTTACATATATTAATACATTGACAAAATATTTTAACCAATTTCAAATGAAATATATTGTAAAAACCTTATTTTTTCTTTTTTCCCCATAGACTTATGTTAATTCTTCCTAAAAACATTCCTTACTTAATAACTTTACATAAATTTATTCATCTTATTCTCTATAAATTCACTACATATAATCAAATAACATCTTCACTATTTAATATCTATGAAAAATATTGTGAAAGCCTTCCCTCAACCCTTGCACCACTTATATTTTCCTTGTAACCACAAGTTTATATTTATTCCTCAACAAAACATTCCTTGATATAATATAAATGTAACTTAAAAGAAAATATAAAGGTTTAAACAATATCCTTCTTCTAGCCCATAAACTTATATTAAGTGATCTACACTGTCCATAACTTTTGCGCCCACAATATTTTTCTTTTAACCCATAAACTTATATAAATTTTTCAAAAAAGCATTCCTTGAAATATAGCTTTTCAAAAAAAAATTAATATCCCTTAATATTAATATACTTCAAAACAAAAGTGAAAGTTTAGACAGTAACCCATAACAATTCAAACATAACATCCCTTAATATAACTTTCCCAAACAAATCATGTCCCTAAATACAAGTAAATCATTCATTTTCACTATAATATAACTTTTGAACAAATCATGTCCCTAAATACAGGTATAATCATCATTTTCACTATTACTATCCTTCCCCGTAGAGAGGATTGTAATTTTTCCATCTCCATTTTTTCCTGGCTTTTTTGCAAACCACCTTCTTCACTCTTATTCCTCCGCCTTCTTTTATTTTTATAAGTTCTTGAATTTCCAACTGAAGTTGCTGTACCTTACAATCTTGATCTCTTCACAAAATAATTCCTTTCAGTAAAAGCACCTCTTTAACTATGATTGGGAGTCCATTTTTATAGAAAGGTTGTAAAATTCCACTTCGAATCTTCCTTCTTATATAAGAAATCCCAGTGCCTCCTGACAATTTTCTAGTTATCTGTATCAAAGCCTCTGGAAAAATCTCTCTGGATATTTCCTGGTTACACTCCTTCAAACCTCTCTGCCTTTCCTTCTTAATTTGAAAAACATCCATTTCATTTTTCAAAGGCACATTAAACTGGGTTGTTTCTTCCACCTCTTCATTCAGCAACTCATTATTATTTGGCAACTGAAATACCGATACAGTATCTTCACTTGTATCCTTATTTCGAATTTGAGTAGAATCCTTCTTTAAAAACCCTTCCATTCTCTCCACTAATGTGGAGGTAAATGATTCTAAAACTTCTTTAAAGAGATCCACAGTCAGTATTTGTGTATTTGTTGATGTATGTAATGGAGAGCCTTCAACACTTTCAAAAAAGCCAGCCATTTTTTTCCCAGTAAAACTTTCACTTTATACTTTTCCAGCAACTAAGTCAATTATTCCAATCCTTAAGTGGTACAAGTCTTCTTTTTTTTTTTGAAATTTTTTAAAAATCCTTCTCCTTTTAAGATAAAGTCCTCTTCTTTTAAACAGGGGCTTTCAGCACTACATAATACTTTGTATCTAACTTTCACTTCTTCACACCCCATTAGAGTCAAACACCATCTTACTTTCCCTTTCTCCCATAGAAATTCAGAGGGAAGCAATAGACTTTTCGAAATTAAAGTTTAGTACTTGCAATTTTAGTTTCTCCTGTATTTGCTCTGCCAGCTTTCAAGTCCAAAATCTTTTCTTTCTTTAAAATTGAGTTGCTGGGGTGGTCGTGATGCCTAGTTCTGCTTAAAGCAGAAACATCCTGGGTCTGGAGCAGTGACGGGCTTCCCGGGGAGCTCTCACCCTTTACGCCCCAGATTTAAAAAGAAACCTGGGGCTCTTGGGGAGCTCTACCCACACCCGTCAGCTCTCCTTCCCCCCTTGTCCCAGGGGGAAAGTTTTCAAGCTGCTAGACAGCTGATTTTCACTGTTCTAGCGCTCTAACAGAATACCGGGGCTGACGCTCACAGAGGAGCGACTTTTGCCGCCGGCGGAGCCACCGGAAGTTCCTTTTCAGCTGTTTTTGAGTGCAAACCAGAACAGGATTTACGAATGGAAGCCCTTAAAGCCTGTTTGCTTTCTGAAGAAAACAAATGCCATTTTAGAAAAAGCCATGAGGAGAAATTCCTGAGGTGGGGGCCCAAGGTGCAAAGAGATAAAAACAACAGACAGGATGTCTGCAGAGATCAGATTACAGCCCAGCAAAGTTTTTCTAAGAGGCAAGAAACAGGACAGCAAGTGGAGATGTTTCATATGTGGTGATAAGACTAATTTAAAAAAAGACTGTTTGCAAGGAAGAAAAGAACAGCTGGACAAGCTGGACAAGCTGCTATTGCAAAAGTTAGCTATTGTAATAGCAGAGACAAATGGTTAATAGACAGAGGGGCTAGTCAAACAATTGTTAATAATTCTAAATTGTTTTTCAGATGCATCCATCTGAAGGAGATATAGTAGTCTTAGCAAATGGCCAGAAAGCTAAAGTCACTGGAAAAGGCAGTGTGCTGATTCCATGTCTGGAGGAAAAGTTTAGTAACATATTATGTGTGCCTAAAATGGAGCATAATTTACTGAGTGCCTCTAGTCTAGACAAACAAGGTTTTGAGACCACATTTGTAAATGGGAGTGTATGTGCACAGGGCATAAAGCAGGATGATCTTTATTTGTTGCAGGGACAAGGTTCAATGTGCCCAAACATTTGGAAATGTGGCACATGATTTATGTGTTCATCTCTTGCACAGAAAGCTTGGCCATGCCAGCTTCAGAGTTTTGCAAAAGATGCAACAGTTTGGAGAAGGGTTAAACTTAAAAAGGTATTAGGCATGCTTGGACTGTGCAGTATGTAAATAATCAAAGTCCAAGGCATTCCCAGTAAGAAAGGGTAGCCCAAGGCAGACAACAAAAGCTCTACTTGCAATGCAATGCAAGCCAGTTTGGGAGGAGCAAAGTATGCACTTGTCATTGATGACTACAGCAGATTTGGGTTCTGCTATTTACTAAAGAGTAAAAAAGAGGTGCTACAGAAATTTAAGCAATGGATAAGCTTTGTAGAAAGGAGATATAAACAACAGATATGTCAGCTGCAAACTGACAGAGGTTCAGAATTCATGTCAGCAAGTTTTCAGCAGTGGTTGGGACAGTTAGGAATAAAATACAGATGCACAAATTCATACACAGCAGGTGGCAATGGTGTAGTTGAGAGGTGGAATGGTGTCTTACAAACAATGAAGGACTCACTGCTGGAGGATTCTGGTCTGAGCAGGTCATATTGGGGTGAAGCCATGTTGACTGCTAATTATTTAATCAATAGGCTATGGAGTTCCTCTATTAGTGATACTCCATTGCAGTGTTATATGGGAGAAAGCCAGCTCTGGCACATTTAAGGGTGTTTGCAAGCAATGCATGGGTGCATATTCCAAAAGCAATCGGGAGAAAAGGTCAACCAAAGGCTAGAAAGCTCAGGTTTATGGGCTATGAGCTGGCTCAAAGAGCTATCGCTTTAGCGATGGGAGCAAGAGAATAGTGATTTTCAGGTCTGCTTACTTTGCAGAGCAAAATTGGAACAGAATTGATGCCAATTTTTGGAGTGATCCACTTAGTGATGGTGACCCACTTTAGTTACAGTAACTCACTTAGTGACAGTGTCAGTGTTCAGGGAAGAGAAACTGAAAGAGCAAGAAAAAGAGTCGGGAGAAGATGATGACTCGGATATGAAGCAAGAGAGGGTTGAAACACAAGAGCAGTCAATACCACGCAGGCCAGAACGATGGAACAAGGGAATTCCACCTGCTAATTTCTGCTAATGAAATTTGGGTGAGGACAAAAGTGAAGCTTGTGATCAAGTGATATATCCGTCAGCAATAGGGAGCTTGCTATATCTATCACAGTGGTCCAGACCAGACATGGCTTATGCAGTAAGCATCTTAAGTCACTTTACTGCTGCACCAATGCAATTGCATTAGATGGGTGTAAAAAGGATTCTCAGGTATTTGAAGGGAACTATGAATTTGAGTCTCCAAATACATGTCTCTGAAGAGTTAAAGTTGAAATGTTACGTTCACAGTGATTATGCCAATGATGTAAAAACCAGTATTGATATTATTAGGAGCCCCGGTAGCGCAGCAGACTAAAGCACTGTTATTAACATCAGCTGCCTGCAATTACTGCAAGTTCAAATCTCACCAGGCTCAAGGTTGATTCAGCCTTCCATCCTTTCTAAGCTAGGTAAAATGAGGACCCAGATTGTGGGGGCAATAAACTGACTTTGTATAAATATACAAAAGTATGAAGGCTATTGCTTAACGCATTGTAAGCTGCCCTGAGTCTTTGGAGAAGGGCGGCATATAAATCAATTTTTTTAAAAAAAAACTATGGAGGGGCTTTAATTGGTTGGAAGTCCAAAAAACAAACAACTGTAGCCATTTCCACTACAGAGGCAGAATTTATCACTTTATCTGAACTTTGTTCAGAGGTAACTTGGTACGTACAGCTGTTAAAGGATTTAAACCAGGGGTGGGTTCTAATTTTTTTTACTGTGGGCGTGGCTGTGGGGTGTGGTCATGTGACTGGGTGGGCATGGCTAGCTGGTCATGTGACCGGGTGGCCATGGCTATGTGTATAGGGACTACTCAGAGGGCTGAAAAAAGTCATTTCTGACAGGTCCTCGCACTTTTGACTGGTCCTCACACTTATGACCATCCTCACATTTATGTCCATGCAGCATTCTTAACAACCATGTCACTCATTTCACAACTGTTCTCTTCACCATGGTGACAAGATAGGGCAAAAACGTAAAATGTAAGGACAGTTATAAGTTCGAGGACTGCTCAAAAGTGCGAGGACTAGTCAAAAATAACCTTTTCAGCCCTCTGAGTAGTCCATGTACACAAAAGGACTACCCAGAGGCATGAAAAAAGTGATTTCTGACAGGTCCTCACACTTTTGACCAGTCTTCACACTTATGACTGGTCATCATTTATACCCATTGTAGCATTCTTAACAAACGTGTCACTCATTTCATAACTGCTTCTCTTCACCATGGTGACAAGATAGGGCAAAAAACGTAAAATATGAGGACAGTCATAAATTCGAGGACTGGTCAAAAGTGCGAGGACCAGTCAAAAATAACTTTTTCAGCCCTCTGAGTAGTCCATATGCACAAAAGGA